>VXCM01007832.1:0-16752 GCA_014773175.1 Lucifuga dentata | reverse complement strand
TCTAGTGCACTGTTTTTTACGTGTCCTTGAATGACAATAAAGTTATCTATCTATCTATCTATCTACACACACCTCATCCTGCAGGGTTACATGCAGGATGATCTGGATTCAAACTGGAAACGTTTCCACAGCATCATTAATCCCTCAGGCAGAGAAACCCACAGGAAGAAAGATGGCCGCTCCATAAACATTAACCATGTGATCATGTGATCAGCAGTTGTAAGTCACTACATACTGTACATGGAGTCCTTTACCTGAATGCTTCTGGCTTTGAGGTGGACACATGGAGACAACCTGCACACGCGTGTTGTTAATCATGTTACATATGATTCATTCTGCATCAAACAGGAAATGATTTGAATCTGGAAAATCTGAGACTTTAAAAAAATCATAGTCTGGATTATTTACAATAACTTCCATATTTTTCTTCCTGTGAAGAGTGAGGGCCTTTCCATAGAAATAAAAGAACACACACACACACACCCACACACACACACCGTGTCGTACTTCATGCTAAAGTTATTTCCTGGTTTTAATAATGAGCTCTGCTAAAGAGATCATAGAAAACAGCCCTGACCTCATCCTCTGAGTGTGTGTGTGTGTGTGTGTGTGTGTTCTGCCTGTGGAAATGATGTGGCTCAGCGTGTTCAGGGTTAGATAAGTGAAATTAAAGGACCATACCTGCCATTTTGCATGTTTGAGCCTAATATATTCAGTTTTCATACATGTAATGTTATTGACAATCATTTCCCAAAGGATAAAACTGTATTTCAGCTTTCCTGATATTTTGCGAAATCTCTTAATCTTTCAAAATCAAATATTCAAGTGATACACCCACCTTAAAAATCCATGTTTCTCCTGCTAATAGTTACACAGCCTTATGAAGTCACGGTCCTTTAAATTTTTCCATAAACGCAGGTCTTCTTTTGGGACTATATTCCCCGGTGGAGGCATACATTCACTCCACGCTTTTTATTGAGCTTAAACACTAAAATTACATAACTTCTAAAAAAACCTGAATACACGTCTTGTTGGTGATGATGGATTACCTATCCCAAGAACGTTTACAGTATCAACAAGTTGATTTTAATAGCAGAATGAACTGAAACCAATGGAGGTCTGGAAGGTAGGAAAAACATTTTTAATTCACCGTTCCAGTAGTATGCTTTGGGAAATGATTGTCAGTAACGTCACATGTATGAAAACTGAATATATTAGGCTCAAACATGCAAAATGGGTGGAATGTTCCTTTAAAGGTGGGATGAACGAAGTGAAGCTATGAACCTCATTAAACTCTAACAGTCAGGAAGTTTCTGCTAATTTATTTTGCTTTAGCTCATATATGAGCTCAGGCTGGATTATAACCTATATATATATACATACATATATGTATGTATGTATTTTAGAACATTTCCTTGATAAAATCACTTTATTTTTAAATTATTCGACAGTTTAGTTGTCAGGTGAATAAAGTTTCATACTGTGTGTGTTTGGTAAATGACGTCTTCCTTCATCCATGTGTTAGCAAACACTCATGCTGTCTCTCTCTCACACACACACACACACTGAGCTGTCTGTCACTGCTCTGCTCTAGTCAGTTCTAGGAGGAAGAGGTCAAGCTACTGGTGACCTCATCCTTTCTACACACATACACACACACACACACTCACACACTCAGACTTACATAGAAGTGTGTGTTCTGGTCTGAGCATTGAGGTTACGTGACTTTTGGTGCAGAAATGCAAACAGAAATTGTAAAACACAAACATTTTATACTTTATATTTTTGTTTATACTTCACCCGTTTTTTTCCTTATGGGGCTTAAAGGACCATATTGGTGGTTTTGTATTTTTTATATGTTTGAGCACAATAAATACTACACACATATCTGCTGCTTTATTGCCAAACATTTTCCAAAACATCAAACATTATTTTAGTTTTTCGACCAGTTATATTAAAGAAAAAATTTAATAGACATTAACAGACTAAATTGATTTTTATAATGAAGTAGAATGATCTGAAACCAGTGGCAGTCTGGAAGGTAGGAATAACAATTCTAATATTTATCTTTCCAGTAGTCTGTTTTGGAAAATGGCTGCAGTAACATAACGTGTATGCAGGTTGTATTTATTGGGCTCAAACATGCAAAATCACCAGTATGGTCCTTTAATATTTGTTTTATATGCTGTTATTATTTATAACTAAAATTCAGCTGAAGTTTAATAATGAAATTTCTTGCCAGAAAAGTTTAGGTAAGAATTTTTAAAAGTAATTATCGGCTGCAGAATCTTTTTCCTCTGAAATATTGACTCCAGCATTTCCATTAACGAGTAATTGATTTGTGAAATTGTCATTATTTCCTGTTGATCAGCTCGTTGGATTTCGTGATTTAGGATAAAAAGATGCAGATCACACACACACACACACACACACACACACACACACATCTTTATATTCATGCTACGTGTTGTTGCTGCTGCAGCGATGAAGAGTCCCTCTCCTTCCTCCCCACAAACAGTTCTGCCCTCAGTGCTGCCTGACAGGCGGCATGTGTGACCTAGTGAGCGCTCCATTCATCAACATCACATGATCTAAAGCGGCCATTAGTGGCTCGTCCATCACCTCATCACGCCAGACGCCGCCGTCAGCCTCTCTTTCAGCAGCAAACAGAGCGCCGCTTTCTCAGAGCGGGGACGTGAAAGGACTGTTGATACGGGTGTGTGTGTGTGTGTGTGTGTGTGTGTGTTTGTGTGTGTGCATGTTAACAGATCTTAACTTCTTCAGTTTTGCTCTTTCTGTCGTTTTACATTGGTTGGTGCTCTCTCTCTCTCTCTCTCTCTCTCTCTCTCTCTTTTTCTCCCTCTCTTCCTCTCTCTCACATCCCTGTCTCTCTCCTCTCATCTTTCTTTCTCATCCTCTCTCCCCCTCTTCTCTTTCTCTTTCTCGCCCTCTCTTTCTTGCATCCCCATCTCTCGCCTTCTCTCACTTTCTCTGTCTTTTTCTCCCTCTCCTCTCTCTCTCTCCCTCCCTCTCCTCTCTCTCTCTCTCTCTCTCTCTCTCTCTCCGTTGGAGACGATTCTTTAACTTTGGACATGAGAGTATTTGTCTTTGTCTTTTATTCGTTCTTTTTTTCTCTTCTCTCTGAATGTTTCAGGACTTTTTATTTGGCCCTTTAGACTCGTTTAGGATGAGACACAAAAACAGAGCCAGCCCTCCAGTTTGTCCTTAATTAATTACATAACTACTAATTACGTAACTAATCACTAAGGAAATGTGGCTGGATCCATCAGTGTGTGTGTGTGTGTATGTGTGTGTGAGAGAGAGAGAGAGAAAGAGAGAGATGTTATGCAAAGAGTTAAATCCGAAGGTATTTTTGTGATAATGATATTCAAGACAATATGAACAGCGTTGTCATGGTGATTTTAGTAATAAATAATACTACAAACTGTACCAACATGAGTAAACATGAATCAGAGTAAAAAGTAGAAACAATAAAAGTAGAAATAACTAAATCCTGTAATATTTTAGCTTGTAAACAGTAACTCAGATTAGCTTTAGCTGCTCGTCTTCAGTCGTTATAAAACATCAATAAAATGACTGATGATGTCATCAGATCTGATCTTTGGCAGGTTATGATGCTAATTAGCCTCTATGATGCTAAACTTAAATACGCTACTGAAGTCCAAATCCACCACAAGACAAAAACTCAGCTGAAGTTAGCATAGCGGCTAAGCTAACGCTGTTAGTGGGCTAGGCTAACTTGGTTAATACATCACAACAAGTCACTGCTAAGCTAATCTTACTCCATCGTTAACTTGTACTGTCACAGGAAGTGCAGCTAGCTAACGCTGGAGCTATGCTAGACTGAGCATCCCTTCCTGTTTGTTTTGTGTCTCAAATCATCTGATTGGCTCTCCTCCTCATGTGAATTTCTTGGTATTCACCAGGTGTTTCCGCTTCAGGTAGAGAAACTAATTTGTTGTGTTTCCATCTTTAGCTGTTGGCCTGTTAGCTTGTAGCTGTTAGCCAGTTAGCTTGTAGTGGAAGCATTTCAAACAACAGAGATAACTCATTTTTAGCAACAAATTCATCATGCTCTGAGCTGCTACTTTGGAGCTGCTATGCTTTTGTTTGTTCTTGTTGTCCATGAAGTGAAAATTCATTTTATTTTTTATTTATTGATTTATTTTAACAGGGACAATGCACATTAATAAGCATTCCTGTAAATGAGACAGAATTAGCCAAAAGGCTATTTTTCATGTGTCAGGGGACAGGGGACATGTAGTCCCTGATCATCATTAACTTCATGATGAATTTTGATCATCATGATTTAATATCTTCAATATTGTGTATGACCAATTTTTATTATATAAAAAAATTATACTGTATGAACAATATGGCACAGCTCTGATGTGAATAGGTGGGTGTGTATCTACATGCGTGAGAGGGCAGCGTGTGTTTGCTTGTTTGTAGAGATAAAAGAGACACACCGAGTGTGTGTGTGTGTGTGTATGTGTGTGTGTGAAGTGAAGATCTCGGTCTTTTATCTAGTGGTGAAGTGTAAACAGGAAAGGATGGAGCTCTCAAACTATTTCCTCTTCCTCCTGAAACTCCCTCTGTTTCCATCTGTCCATCAGCCTGAGACACAAACGGATTTCAGGAAAATTCGCTTTAACCCTCCGGAGTCATTTTCAGAATTGCACTTTTTGTTGAATTTGGCTGCTGTGGTTCTGCAGGATGACATATTTTGACTTTTGAGAATCTGGATATTTCTGACAAACAACAATCAAGTCCATGAAAAAACTGGTTTGTCATTTTTACGGAAGAATTTTCTACACTCAATTATTTAATTTGTTTCTAAATTATTAAAAAAAAAAAAAAATCCAGACTTTTTTCTGTAATTTTTTTTAAAAGATTTTTTTCCTTAGAACATTTTTTTTTTGAAAGTTTTATAGATGTTTTTTATTTCAGTTGTAGGTTAGTTTTTGAGTTAACAATTTTCTTAAAGTAATTTTTTTAAGAAGTAAAAACAGTTTATTGAACATAAAGTGGAAAAATGTAGAATCCACAATCATTTTATCAATAATCAGTGAGTTCAGCTTCTGGATTCATTTTCCTAAAACCCATTACCGTATAAACCTGTGTATAAGCCGACAGGTTAAACCGAACAGGGTTTCCCTGTCAGAGCAGCAGGGGCCTTTGTGCAGTTAGACTGAAAACTCTTTGTCCAGCAGGTAAGATCAACCAATAACCCACTGAAATAACCAGAGAAAGAAAGAAAGAAAAGAAAGAAAGAAAGAAAAGAAAAGAAATAACCAGATAATGCATTGATAAAAACTGTATAGTTTGTTGTTGAGCTTCATTAAAATGGTTTTGAATAAGATTACAGTATAAACCCGTATAAAAGCCGACCTCCTGATGTTGTTCTGTCAATTTATTTGTTTAGTAAATTACCTGTGTTTCTGGGTATTGTCATAGTATTCCTCTGATTTTCTGAAAATAATCCGCATACCGGTAAACATGATATTTATTTCAGCAGCTGATTACCGTAACTGACCAATCACAGCAGAGCTTACTGGCTGCCGTAAAATGTGCTGAATAAGATGTTTAGTCAGGAAATATCTCATTCTAAGGTATGATTTAAACTATTTTCATGGGTAGTGGTAATGATAGTATTTCCACCTGGAAATTTCCTTCTCTGGGATCTGATTTGAATTTCTGGTGTATAAGCCGACCCCCGACTAGCTTTGTGACATTTGGTAATAAAACGTTGGCTTATACTCGAGTATACAGGCAGTCCCCGACTTATGAACGTCCGACTTACAGAACAACCCATTCTTATGAACCGACCACCATGAAGCCTATTAAATAAAAAATTCAAGTTACATACAATGATTCATGATAATGAACGACGTCTCTTCCAACATGCAAGACATCAATAGGAGCCAGAGTGTTAACATACATGTTTATTTATAACCCCACACTCTCTTTCTCTCTCTCTCTCTCTCTCTCTCCATTATGTTTATGATATTTTGGGATATCTGGAAGTGTTTCTTTAATGTTTCTTATGCATAGAAAGGTAAAATATATACGCTAGATACGCACCTAAGGAAAATATATACGCTAGATACGCACCTAAGGAAAATATATACGCTAGATATGCACCTAAGTAAAATATATACGCTAGATACGCACCTTACGTAACTGTTCCGACTTATGAACAGCTGTGGGAACAGAACTCGTTCGTAACCTGTGGACTGCCTGTACAGTATATGGTAACTTCTCATCAGAAGTCATCAATTATTTTGTTTTTTTCTCAGGGAAAACTTCCTGACTCCAGTCAGTCCAGAGTCCTGTCCGCTCGTCCAGGTCTTCCTGGCCGAGTGTCCAGGTCGTCTCTTCCTGGGTCACGTCCAGGTTCAGCTGAAGACCGGCCTGCAGGCGCAGGACAGACACGTCTTCCTGTTCACGGACACCCTGCTGGTCGCCAAGGCCAAGTAAGATTCCTGCAGAATGAAGGAGTGTGAGGAACAGGAGAGGGAGCGTACGGAGAAGCGTGTGAGTGTGTGTGTGTGTGTGTGTGTGTGTGTGTGTGTGTGTGTGTGTGTTTGACAGACATAAACAGGAAATAACAGAAAGGAAACAGGAATAAATAAAGTGAAACATATTTGTGACCCTGAAAAGTACCATGACATCTGTTTGGCGTTGCCTCAGTCCTGTTCTCATGTGTCCGTTTCTGTTTGTGTTTTTTCAAAAATATCAAACCGGTTCCAGTTCAGTTTGGATTATTCCAAATCCAAATCCAATATGGCCGACAACAGCCAATCAGCATTGCTGTCTGGAGTTAGATTCAGATCTAAATCCAAACAGCAAATTTAGAGAGTTTGGCAAAAGCTCCATCCTTCTAATAACTTTTCCTCCCTCCCTCCCTCCTTCTCTTACTTCCTTGTTTCCTTCCCTCTTCCCTCCCTCCATCCTTCATTTCTTCCCGGTCTGTAATTATTTCCTAGCCAATTAGATCCATATGAAGCCTGGTTCAGTTCAAAGCTAGCCCTGGGCCTACAGTATGGGGTTCCCCACCCAGCACACACACACGCACGCACGCACGCACGCACACACACACACACACAGAGTTATATCCACCTACATATTTGTTCTAAAATACTCATCCTAACATGCAATCATGCCTATAACTAAACACACGTTTTTCTTCTAGTATATACTAAACACTATCTCACACACATACACATGCACACACACACACATAGACACGCAGAGACAGAAACAGATTTATGTACACCAGTTACTAAATTCTGCCCACACACACACACACACACACACACACACACACACACACACACACACACACNCACCCCTGTGTGCAGACACAGCAGGACCTCTGTGGTGTGTGCTGGAAGTCGTGCGGTGGGCGGGGCTGACCCTTGCCGTGCGGGGTATAGGCTATAATTGGCTTTATTACATTCTGGCTGAGGAGGGTGAGTTAGAGGAATGTGTGTGTGTGGGCAGGTGTGTGTGTGTGTGTGTGTGCGTGTATGTGTGTGTGTGTGTGTTAAGCAAGAGGACAGCAAACAGAAAAAAAGAAGCTCATTGATGTATACACAACTATCGTCTTACATTTGAAAAACACGGTATTCATTTCTGCATAAATACCTGAGCTGTAACCTGCATCATCAAAGCGCTGACATGTCTTCATCTCATTGGTTATTCTTTTCCAAAATCCAAAAGCTACAAAAAAAAAAAAAGCATTTTATGAAAATAGAAAATAGAGTGTGTTATGGAGTGATGGAATGAAAATGTAGGTAAAAAATAAATAAAAGATTGTATTGAAAACTTATAGGATCCCAGTAGGATCCTTGTGGAACTACCGTATAAACTGGACTATAAGCCGACCCTGAATTTGACCTGCAAATTTAGATTTTAAAAGAAACCCGCGTATAAGCCGACCTCCTGATGTTGTTCCATCAATTTGTTTATTTAGCAAATTATCTGTTTTTCTGGGTATTGTCATAGTATTCCTCTGATTTACTGAAAATAATCCATGTACCGTTAAACATGATATTTATTTCAGCAGCTGATTACCGTAACTGACCAATCACAGCAGAGCTTACTGGCTGCTGCAAAATATGCTGAATAAGATGTTTAGTCAGGAAATATTTCATTCTAAGGTATGATTTAAACTATTTTCATGGGTAGTGGTAATGGTAGTATTTCCACCTGGAAATTTCCTTCTCTGAGATCTGATCTGAATTTCTGGTGTATAAGCCGACCCCCGATTAGCTTTGCGACATTTGGTAAAAAAAAAAACTTGGCTTATACCTGAGTATTTACGGTAATTGATAATGGATCCTTCAGTTTTCATGAATTTTGGTAATCATACAAACTATTACTCTGCTGTCTTTAGGTCAACATTTCCTGTAAACAGTTATCAGGAAGTAGAAAGGAGTGAACAATAGAATGAGATTGCAGTTATAAGCTTTATATTGTAGTGTTTATACATATAGTATATTTCCCTTTCAACAGAGCTCAGACACCAGGATGGATGGATGCAGGTCAGATTGGCCATCGGGAGAGGCGGGACTTTTCCTGGTGGGCCGGTGGCCTTTATACTACACAATATAATATTAATTAAAATTAACATAAACTAAGCAAACACAATTTTTTTTCCCTTCATAATTTTCTACGGACTTATACGTTTCCATTTTCATCTGGGTATTCCTGCCCCCCCCCATTCTAGACCTTCAAGTCCCGGTAAAATTAGGATCCCAAACCGACCCTGGATGGATGGATGGATGGATGGATGGTTCATCAAGAATCCTTTCCACAGAAAAATATTCCTCCTAACGGTCAGCACACGTTTTTTTTTTTTTTTTNGTTTTTTTTTTTTTTTTGCAGGTCTCCAACTCATTTGAAGCTGAAGACGCGAGTCCGAGTGTGTGAGATGTGGACGGCTGGATGCTTGGAGGAGGTGTGTGAAGGAAGCACCAGCCCAGAGAGGAGCTTCGTCATGGGCTGGCCCACCTACAACTGCGTGGCCACTTTTAGGTACACACACACACACACAAACACACAATCTGGAATCTACAGTCATTTTTGACAGGATTTTTTGGCATGTGAATCTGCAAAACCTTTAAACAAACAAGGCTCAAGAAAGGTGACCCATTTGGAATGTCTTGTATTTCTACATTAATAATTACTCATCAAATGTCACCAGATGTTCATCCAAGTCACAACAAGAATAAACTCATTCTGCCTGAACTAATGACAGAACAGCAACTGTACTTTTCATATGTTCTTTGAACATCTGACTATAAAGACAGAAATCCCAACGTGTCTAGAACCCGGCCTGTATGAAGCTGGTATTCTGCAGGTTTATTGCAGTCGCGTGAAGTTGGTTGGATGAGCGGTTCTCAAATTGAGCTGTGCTGGTAAAAAGTAGTCCGTGTGGCAGGATACACTCTNTGGATGAGCGGTTCTCAAATTGAGCTGTGCTGGTAAAAAGTAGTCCGTGTGGCAGGATACACTCTGGTCCAGTGGCACGGTCTCAACCCAACCCTGTACAGCAAACAAAGCTAGCTCAGGAGAACGTGCAGAACTAAATTATGGCAGGCTGACTAAACTAAACTAAACTAAATTATGGCAGAACTAAAGTATGGCAGGCTGCGGCGCTCACCATGAAGTCCGGCCCGTTCTGAACACGTTTAGAACGGGTGCTGTGCTAATATTATTTAATCATGGACAGTCAGTCTGGTAAAAATATTTGAACATTGTATTTAATAACCAGCAGAAGCTCCTTTAACAGCAATACCCTCCGTAAAACATTTTCTGCAGCTGCTGATGAGAATTTTTCCTCCCTACAAACCTGCTTCACTTCATCAGAATTTCTGGGGTTTTCTTGCACGAACAGCCTAAAAGGTTTGGACTTTTTTCTGACTTTTCCAACACACAAATTTTCTTCTTTTTAAATCACCCTATTGTTGATTTGCTAGTGTGTTTTGTTGCATCACCCAGCTTCTATTAACCCTGAGGTGATGGACTGTTAGCCTGATATTCTCCTGTGTGTTTTCTTGATAGAGTTTTGAGTACATGCTTCCCTCAGTGGCTGTAATCTCTCCCGGCCCTGAGGAAGCAAAGCAGTTCCACCATGATGCTGCTTGGCGGTGTGGCACCTTTTCCCTCCAAACATGGGGTCGTGCATTTTTGCTAAAAAGTTCAATCTTTGTCTCATCTGTAATCTGGAATTCATTTCCTTGGTGATTGTGAACTATCCAGCTTTTTCCAGCTTCGTGCATTGATTCGATTTAAAGGTCTAATTTGGTCTAATATTTAGAAATGAGCTGAAGACTTGCTGCCTCACACAGGTGTGACTGACCTGCAAAACACCTGCAAAATACCGGAGACTATTTACTACGCACGTTTCCCAACATCCACTTGGAGTTTTTTTGCAGTACAGTACAGCAAACGTGTCGCAACGCAAAGCGCCACAAACATTTCAAGTCTTTCTGATATGTTTTTTAACATACTGCAGCTTCAAGTATTGTGCATTACATAGAACATTTTCTCATAAATTAATCTATACATTATTTTAAACATTCATACTAAGACATACATAATCTAAGTATTCGGAGCTTTGTGCTGGGGTGAGTTTGTTCCAGCATTATTTTCAGTCCCATAGCAACCAATTGGACTATCAGAAAACTTCAAACTATTTCCATTTTACACTTTAAAGGACAAAAACGGTGATTTTTGCCTGATTGAGCCGAATGTATATGACCCTTACATGCTGTATGGTTGCGTTTTGACAACCATTTCCCAAAACATACTATTGGAGCGGTAAATTTTGCAGTTGTTTTTCCTGCCTTCCAGACTGCCGTTGGTTGCAGTTCATTCCAGTCCACTATTGGGGTCGGCTTGTAGAGACTTGAAGTGTGCTTACAGCGAACACTATATGTGCATTATTATGTTATGATTTTAGTTTAAGTACAAATACAAGTCTTAAAGGCCCACAAAGAAAATTTTCTTTAAGAGAAAGCTCCGTTTATAAAGGTCAGTCAAGCCAGGGTCGGATTGTGTCGAGCGGTGTCCCGCCTCTTCTGATGACCCATTCAACCCTGAGTCAAGCTAACTGCTGACGAAACTAGCTACACTGTTAACTCTCAATGACCCAACGCCATGTCAACCCATCGTTGTCATGGAGATGAGGGGACGCTGAATGTGATTGGACCAAACCAAAGCAGAGNGTCAACCCATCGTTGTCATGGAGATGAGGGGACGCTGAATGTGATTGGACCAAACCAAAGCAGAGTAACATTCTCACACAGACAGAGGAGCTGTCGGACATTCAGAGCGTTACAGCGGAGAAAATTTGTCTCGTGTCTCAGCGACGTCTCACAGATCATACAAATAATACATATGAAAAGTATAATTCGCTCAGAGTCCAGAAACAGCTGTGGTTCAGTCCAGATCGGAGTCCAGACTTTGAGGATGACTGGCTTAGATGATCTGATGACTGATGAGATGACTTAGATAATCAGATCACATTTGGTGAGAAATTAATGGATAAATCCAGGTAATTCCAAAGGGTTCCATAACGATTTTTTTTGCTAGGGTACATCTAAAAGAGTACGGTATGTTCTGACACGTACATGTGTTTTACTGAAAGGAACTAAAAAGTGAACAAATGACCGCAAAAAGCCATAAATCCTGAAGTGATAGAGGTATTTTCAGTCATAAAGCACCTCGACCTGCCCACAGCCAGACTGAGCACAAAACACACACACACACACACACACACACACCAATTACAGTTTCCATCAGCAGGAATCCAGTCGTAGCTGGAGGGGGAGTCTGCCGTTTTAGCCGGGGGAGTTACGTAAGAGAGAAAACAGAGTGCTATAACGAAGATTTCCTCTAATTATGTCTGATCTGTGTTTTTACTCGTCTTCAGCTCCGTGGAGCTCAAGGACAAATGGCTGACACTCATCCAAACGTAAGTCAACCGCTGCTTCATCTGGAACGACTTTCACACTTCAGTCAACGCTGCGGAGTTGTAGGAGCGAATTTTCTTTGAGACAGGAAAGAAATTTAGTAATCAGCTAGTTTTACACAAATTTATTATTTATCACGTCTAAGACTATGATGTGAAGACTCAGTCTATTTTTATAGTCAGGGTTGGACATAACGGTATTCAGGTAGGCATGCATGCCCTCAAAGGGAAAATGTGGATCTGCTCTCCTGTAAACGCTCATTTACATACCTGTTAGATATGTAAATGAGCGAGAGAGAGAGAGAGAGAGAGAGGTGGATACACATCATGCCNTCTCTCTCTCTCTCTCTCTCTCTCTCTCTCTCTCTCTCTCTCTCTCTCTCTCCCCATGGTCTTTTGTAACAAAATTGATGGATTTTTGTCTTGATGTTTAACGGAACCTGAGAACATTAACCTGTCCCGACCTGAGCGAAAAGGATAGATACCTGCTGCAGGTAGAGATAATCGTTTTCACGCACCAGCCCACAGCCCCTCGACATGACATCATGGACAAGTGCACATGTGTGGGCGCATCCATGCACTTTTTAAAAGGCAGAAAAAATGAAACGGATAAATATACAATCAGCGAGGAATTTTCTTTGCAAACTTCACGAAGTTTGACAACATGAAATAGTCTGTATGGAGGCACTTTTCTGAAGATGCGAAAGCTTTTGCCAACCAATCAGATTCCACCTGTTTATACTTCGTTTTGGTACTGACATCTTTACTTTCTCTCATCCCACATCCAGTCGGATAAACGAGGAAAAAGAGAAGGATGACCCCAAGACCATCCCGCTGAAGATATTTGCAAGGGATATTGGGAACTGTGCATATGTAAGAGTCTCTCCTTATGAATCTTCATTTTTTCATTCATTCATTCAGGGTTTATATCACCAGGAGCACTGACTTATATAACATGTACACCTGCATCTACCTGTTCCCACCAGGCCAAGACGCTCGCCATCAGCAACAACGACAGCACCACCGATGTCGTCCGCATGGCTCTGCTGCAGTTTGGCATATCGGTGAGTGTGTACATTTTGGATGTAAACCGGAAAAGGTCGTTTGTAATCTGAGCGTCTGAGTTCCAGGTGACATCTGCACCTTTCTAATGCTTCCTCTTTCTCTTTCTGAAGGGTTGCGTTAAAGACCACCAGCTGTGGGTGAGCTCCAGCAAGGACGACCCTCCGTACCCACTTATTGGTGAGGAAGTAGTAAGGCGCTTCATGGGTCCTTTAAAGTGATCCAGTAGCTAACAGCGTGATTGCTATTCATGCTAATGTTTTACATAATAACTCAAAGTTGTGTGCAACTTAAATTTTAACAAAGGGCAATGCAGAGAAAAAACACGTATCCTTGAATAATAAGGCTTTGTTGGTTTGTTTCACCGCATTCTGTTTGTTAGCCATGCTAGCTTCAGGTAGCAGAGCTGTTAACTAGCTACAGCTCGGAATAGAAAGAGAAGGTAAACATGGTTTTTTTGGTGTCATTTAGTTTGTTTCCCTAGGCATTCTGTTTTCTCTGTTGTCTCTGCTAGACATGCTAGCTTCTGGTAGCAGGTAGCAAGGTTGTTAATCATAGCTATAGCATAGCTATAGCTTGGTTGTGTAAAAACAGTGGATAAGAGAAGGTAAGTATGACTTTGTTTTACTGTGTATTCTGTTTGTTCTTTTGTTAGTCATGCTAGCTTCAGGTAGTAGGTAGCAAGGTTTTTAACAAGCTAGCTTCAGGTATCAGAATTTTTACTCATGGCTACAGGTTGGTTGGATAGAACTGCCTTAGGTTATCAGTTATTCTTCAGTGTTGTATTTCGATGAATAAATTTTCGGCCAGGTTTGCTTCAGGGAACCACAGAAGCCGATGAAACTAATACAGGTGATTGCTAACTAGCTAGCATGGCATACAGGTGTGAACGGAGTAGTGTGGGAGTTGTCATATGGAGAAGCACAATACTCTTAATCTGGAAGGTTTGATAATAGGGCTTCTAAATAACATGGCTGAAAACCTGAGCAGGTACCGATGACTTTAATTTGTACTGTCATGAGAAAGGTTAGCCCACCTTAGCTTAGCCCAAACGTGACTGAATAATCAATCACCTGCTGGCTACTTGGGAAGAGTAGGAGCAGATGATCTAGAGATTAGGACAGGAAATATTATTCAGTTCAGGTTTTTTTTTAAATTTTTTATTTTAATTAAACTTTTTACATTATAATTTGAACAAAAATCAGAACATGGGGTGTTTTGTTTTTAAGGGAAAAAAAGGGAAAAAAAGTTACAAAAATAGGCATATATACATGCATTCACACCCATATATATATATATATATATATATATACTTCTACAGTCACATACATATAAAAGAGAATTTAAACAAAAGAAGGGCGTTTTGGGGAGATATGCACTTTCCATTTCTGCCATATTTCCTCGAATTTATTTACTTGAAGCATCAGGGAGAAAGTGATTCTTTCCATTACAAAAATATCATAAATGATGTCGTACCGTTCTCCTGTAGATGGAGAGTCTGGCTTAAGCTGTTTCCTTGTAATGGCCTTTCTGGCAGCAGCACTGAGTTTATCAAGCAGATATTTTGCTTTCGTGTTTATATGTTTTGAATGAAGTCGTCCAAAAAGGAGATCATGCCACTTAAAGGTGACTATCGTACCGAATATCATCACTAATTCTGTGTGGATTTTACACCAAAAAGATTGTACTTATGGACAAGCCCAGAACAAATGGTAGTGATTGGCTTCCTGGGAGCCACAGTTTCTCCAGCAGTGGGAGGAGCCTGAGCGGTGCAGCTTCTGAGTCGGTGTAATAAAAAATAATAATAATAAAAATAAAAATAAAAAATAATAAAAAAAATTAAAAATTAAAAAAAATAATAAGAAATCTGCTCAGAGACTGGAGACAAATATCCTCCATGAAGCTGAGCTTGATATCTTCAATGAAATTCACAATATTTTGTCAGTTCAGCAGTTTTATGACAGCATAGCCTGATATCTGCCGCAGGGCCTGAGGATAAACAAAGACATTAACATAGCCATTTAGCATTAGCATCAGAATGCTGCTCACCCAACTTGTTGCGTGTACCGCTATGCATATTGACAAATAACATTAAGTTTTAACAAAACGAACCGTAATGCTTCTTCCTCTCCCAAGACGAACGTTTTGGGAAATGTTCTGGAACAAACTCTGGATCGACCCTCAGTAGGGGGTCACTACTGTACGAGCATTACCGCTAACCAAACATTCAGCATCTGGGAGCATTCAGTCTGTTTTTGATTTTCACTGTTGTATTTCTGCTATGATATTCTGGGCTCAGTTCATTCTGAATTCCAAACAACTTTATTTTATTTTATTTTTTTTTTTTAGAAGGGGCTTGTTTCACCCCAATTCTAAGCACACATACCAGACCCATGACCTTTAACCTTTGGATCCTTTCTTCTCATCCAGGCCATGAGTTTCCGTTCAGCATTAAGATGAGCCACATTCGCGATGGTGGGAGTGGAGGCCTGGGAGTAGGAGGACCAAGGGATCCGGCGAGTCCTTCAGACTGTCCAGAGGTGCTGCTGCTGGACCAGTGTCTCCCTCCAGACACCCAGTGCCAGTTCATCCTCAAGCCCAGCAAGGTGGCCCCGAGGCAACCTCCGGTTATCGGTAAGACAGCCTATCAGATGCTCTCATTGTTGTCAGATCACAAACAAGAAGAAATGGATGAGGCCAAAAAGAATTGTGGGAAAGGAAACTGGGAGAACAAGGGCTTAGAACAGAAATTAGGAAGGATGTTATGAAAAAATAATGCAAACATCAGATAGAGAAAGAGGAACCCCAGGAGGGACGGGATGAGTGCGACAATAGGAAGATGGAAACGATGACACAGCTAGAGAGCGCGACCGAAGATGGACAGAGGTGAAGGAAAGAGAAACAGCGCGGCATAACAGATAGATGAAGAGGAATTTAGGGAAGCAGAGAGCCAGGCCAAAAAGGGGAACTTGAAAGCGAGAGGGGACGGAAAAGGAGAAGTGAGAAAAACAAGCTGAAGAGCGAGGACGAGCTGGTGACGGAAAAAGGACGAAATGCAGAGATGAACACAAGCTGAAGAGAAAGTGTGTGTTTTCCAGTCAAGAGGCTCCAGTGTGCCAACCACAAGCTTCGCCTCAGATTCCTCCGCCTCAGCCATGACAGCGTCTTACATAATCACTCCATACCAGCCTCAGCGCTCACACCCAGAATAAAAGCTGAGGAAGATGAATGTATTTGTCTTTATCTAGCAGCAGAATGGTATGGTATACATATTCTGCTTTTAGTTAGAATCCTTCAGGTTTACATTGGATCTAGTAGGAGATTGTGTTCAACGCTGTCAAAGATTGACGGCTGTAGAAATATATTCAGTGACACAAACGCATAGATGCTAAACCGCCCTGAAACCTTCTTTTTATTTTTTTTTTGGCCCTTTACTTGACCCCAAACCCTCCATCCTACCCCTCAAGTACAAGGAGAGATTCACGATCCACCTCCATGTTTTATACTTTCTGGGTTTGCAACCTCAGGCCTGATGCAGCTGGCCAATCAGAACAGAGGAGGCCTTAAAGGACCATACTGGCAATTGTGCATGTTTGAGCTTAATATATTTGATTTTCATCCACATAACGTTACTGACAGTCATTTCCCAAAGCATACTACTGGAACGGTGAATTAAAAATGTTTTT
>VXCM01007831.1:0-19925 GCA_014773175.1 Lucifuga dentata | reverse complement strand
GGAAATGCTTGTGTTAATCAAAGTCAAGTTTTGGTCACATCATGTAAAAATGTATCCCTCTCAATAAAGTTGCTTTAACAAATTAAAGACGAAATATAACATGTAGTTCCCCTTTGCAGCTTTTTTGATTAAGAAAAATCAGGAGGCTTGTTATTGCACAAAAAACGTGAAGATTTCAAGAAAATGAAGATTAAACATCGGG
The DNA here is from genome assembly GCA_014773175.1 of Lucifuga dentata. Taxonomy (NCBI): domain Eukaryota; kingdom Metazoa; phylum Chordata; class Actinopteri; order Ophidiiformes; family Bythitidae; genus Lucifuga; species Lucifuga dentata. The sequence goes on along the minus strand of VXCM01007831.1, from coordinate 19,723 downwards.
AAAAGAAATTCTAACATTCTAATTTTTCATTTTCACATTCAAAAAAAATCCACCAACAGCCACCAAAGATCATTAAAGGACCATACCACAGAGTTTCCATGTTTGATTGATTTCGTTTGTGAAAATAAAGAAGGTTTGTAACTTGTATGGTTCTCAAACTGATGCACAGAGCCTCCTGACTGTCAGCCAAGGCACCACACTGCGATTCTCACATGACCAATTGCACATGTTCACACACCTACACGGCTACAATAACACAGTATATCACACAATGGGGGGGCATGAAAGAAAGAAAAAAGCTGAACAACAACATTACAGAGACAAAACCTTCAGGAAGCAACTGGAACAAAGCAGTCTGAACAAAGAACAAGAATAAACATCTTTAGCACGCTAGCGGCCTCATGTGGCTGTAACCCTCTTAAGTTAAAGATGGACGACAACTATGTCAGTCTCAGCTAGACTTTAAGTGAATTCTAGGATTAGCATAAAACATACTTACATTACCATGGTGTCATAGTAAAATTTAGCATGCTAATGTTGTCAACATGTGCACAGTAACCATGTGATATGCTAAAACTTAGCCTGCTAGAGTAAGGTGCTAATGCTCAGCATGTCAGCATTCTTGTTGGCAATCAGCTGAAAGTACAGCTGAGTCTGATGGGATGACTGTTGTAAATTGAAGAATATTTTTGCCCCCAAAAATTAATGCTGCGCTGAACAAAACAGCTGAAGTGGGCTGTGATCCTCAACATTTTCCTTTTTATTGCCTGTTGTTGCATTTTGAGGATCCAGCATGCAATGAGATTGAACATTTAAATAATTTAAGCCTACTGAAGTGTGCTTAAGTCTGTTTAGGCTGACAGAAATTTGGTCATTAGTTTTTCTTTTTTTTAAGTACTTTATGGCACTAGATGCAATCAGGGAATCACTAGTCACAGATTCTTCCTCATCAATGTCTGTACTAAATTTCGTGACAACTCAGTAGGTGTAGATATTTAACGGTGGGTCCAAAGACTGACTGACATACACACAGCAGTGCCGCTAAAGTGGCTAAAAGCCACATGGAGTTTGATTCCAGTAATTATTTTAGTATAAAAAAACATGTCTATGGTCACTCCACAGGCACACCATCCACGCTCTCCTGGGAGATCTCTGAGTCAAGGGAGTAGCAGGAGCTCCCATTGTCCTGAGTGTCCCTGTTGGCCTCCTCTGATAATGCCACTGCTCCAGCTGAGGCCCCGCTTCCACCTCCTGCAGCCTCCAGAGACCCCTCACAGAAGTGTGTAGTGGCCTGGAAGATCTGGCTGCAGAGCCGGTTGTAGCGGTGATACCGGGACGGTTTGCCGGTGTGGGTGTACATGTGCTCTTGCAGCTGGCTCTTGTGAGAGAAGCGCAGATTGCATACAGCACAGGCAATCTTACGTTTCCGCGAGTGCAGGATGGCAGTGTTTGGACTGGTACCTCCTCCTCCTCCTCCCCCTCCTCCTCCTCCTCTGCTTCTCCTTAGCTCGGCGGCCAGCTGGTTAGCAAGTGCCTGGCTCTGTCTGAGGGCCTCCTCTAGACATCCTGCATCTAGCTGCTTCTGGGGGCCGTGCTGACCCTCCTCCAGCTCACCACCCTGTGACAGCCCCTCCATCAGCCTGCCAGGGTCGAGGGCGTGACTGAACAAATGCTCCCGCAGGCCTTCTGGGGATGAGCAGCGCTCCCCACAGCGGGGACACAGCAGGGCCAGGGGCCTGTCTTTGAACAGGAGGCCTTGATTGGGGCTGCTTCCCTGGGTGGGAGACTGTGAACTAGCCCTTTGCTGCTCTTCTGGCTCCCCGTCCTCCTCCTCCTCCTCATCCTCCACTTGCTCCTGTTTGATGCGGGTCGAGATAGCCGAATCATCTCCAGATGCTACAGATGAGACGTTGCGGAGCACCGGCGCCTGGTGGTCTGACGGGATGCCTTCCAGTCCCACAGCCAGGTGAGAGTGGGACCGGCCCATTCTGCCAGAAGACCGACTGTCTTCCATTGCTGCTCGAGACACTGTGGTGGTCTTTGGGATGGAGGACGCATCCTTACTGGCCAGCTGGGAGGAGATCTGAATGCCGTACAAGTTGGACATGCGGACCACATCGCCAGCAGTGTCGGGAGCACCCTCACCTGGTTTGCGGCAGAGCTGGTAAGCATGGAGGAACTTGATGCCGTCCTGCAGGCGACCCTGGTCTACCGGCTGTTTGGGACACATGCCGGTGTACATGATGTGCAGCAGATAGCTGAAGACATCAGGCTGGATGTCTGTGGGCTGGATCTTAATACACTCACTGTGGGACAAAAAAGACAGTGGATGATTACAGAAAGATGCTAGCTTGGACACTGGAAAACAGTTACTGTTAGGTGATATGTATGTATGCAGGGTAGTTGCTATGGCTTTACTTGGTTGTTGCAAAAAGTTTCAGGGTGGTTGGCATGGTATTGGAAGATTATTACTAGGCTGTTCTGAGATTTCTAAGGCTTGGGAATCCCTAGAGGTCCCTAGAGGTTATGAGGTGTGGTGGTAGGGTGCTGGAAAGGTGGGTGTTGGGATGTTTGCAGATGGTTGCTAGGGTGATCTTGGTGGTTGCTAGCGTCTTTGCAGGTAGGTGATATGGAGTTCTAGATGGTTCTTACTGAGTGTTGAACCAAAAAATAATAATGTTTGAATACATATGTCCTATGTGCCATATGTGCTCACTGCCAAAAGCCATAATGTCTTCAGTGATCATGTATTATATGTTATATTCTGCCACACCTGTGGGAGGAGAGAGAATATTGGACTTGTATTCATCAGGTGAACAGAAACACTCCAGTGGTTTGATAATGTAACATTAGGCAGACAATGTCCAGCTTTCAGTGATCATATGTGTTATTGTACACGGTACGATTGACTCAACATCCTTCATGGCTGACGCCCCGATCTTTGTACTTGCGCTGCACGTCATGATTGATACACCCGACCGCGGTACTCACACTGTACGCTTAAACACAAGCTCCGTTTGGCTTTGTCCATGACAATTCCAATAAAGTTTCACTGAAAAACACGGTTGTGCCTGTAATTCACAACGTAAAGCGCAGTAATGCATCCTCAGGCCAGACGTAAACCCAAGAAGAGGAAACAGAAAGCTAAAAAAAAAAAAAAAANTAAAAAAAAAAAAAAAAAGCGAAAAAGAAGAAAGAAGTGCTACGTTGACAACAAAAGAAAGACAGAGTCCATTCTGCTTTGTTATCACAGCTCTGTAATCTGTCTCTGTTTCTTCTGTTAGCTCCATGTTTGCTGTTACTTGAGCTTCTGCACTCACACAGGTACCTTTAGCACCAATCAGATCAGCTATCGGCCAAAGGTTCTGACATGCCAGAGACCCGTCTAAATGACCGCCAAACCGTTCCTTGATTCGGCTGTAGAACTTGTGCCCGCTTATTACATAGCGCGTCTAACGGCTGGGATCAGCTGGAAATTCAGCCCGACTCTAAAATAAAATGACCAAATCAAGGTAAATCACCTGACGGAGTTTCGTTAAGCTTAGCCTCCTGTATGTGTGAGCAGGTCACTGTTTGTCCAATGTGACCCATAACAATTTGTAGTGCGGGTGGTACTCAGGCAGTATTCTGATGGCTAGAGGCCCAGTATGTAGCTTTAAACATGTACTGCAATATTTCATTGCATTCATGATTATTTACATACATTCAAATTTAGTACAACACTAGTGCAGTGTCCATTGAAAAAGTGCCTGTTCTGACCTGGCTGGACTTTATGGTGTGTGCCGCAGCCTGCCATTAGCGCCCGGAGCGTATCCTGCTGCATGGACTACATTTTACCAGCGCAGCTCAATTTGAGAACCGCTCATCCAAACAACTTCACGTGTGACACTGCATGTTAGAGATGCACGGATCTGACGTCATCCGAATCAGCACGTATGTTTGACTCATCCACCCGCACCAACACAAAGGAATTATTTTCTCCAATTTAGCCGCACCCGCATGAACATTCCACTTCACCTCTACCGCCAGTGATGATATGGTAACATTACTGGTTTTAATTTAATTAACATTTATAAAACAAAGTTTTTTAGAAAAAAAAACAAAAAAAAAAACACGTTCAGCAGTCCAAACACAGGCTGGCATATTCTGAATGTCACTGCAACCTCCCAAAACAGACTATTAAGAACCACTAATACTGGAAGGCTGTGTCCAACATAAATAAGTAATATAGGCTAAATGGACATATAAAGTGCTCAGCAGTTCAAAATAAAAAGGGTTGTAACTTCTACAGCAGAACCAAATTGGTGCCAATCCAGCCTAAACACTCAGCCTCAAATACTTACTTAGACTTCTTCTTCTCACTGTGCAAAACTAAAATAGCATCACTGTGCCAGGATTTAGGCGACTCCACCATGATGCGCCCACTGTGCCGAATGAGCGCTCACTGCAGCACTTGTTGTGCTAAGAGAGTACAGTCTGCTAAATCATGCCTGACGAAAAAATAAGCTTAAAATATGTTGTTCACATTTTAGAGAATGTAATTAATATTTTCCCTCATTNAAAAATAAGCTTAAAATATGTTGTTCACATTTTAGAGAATGTAATTAATATTTTCCCTCATTAATGAGGTTTGAGGCCTATTTCATCCACCTGAACCCATCCGCTACTAATCAGAAATGTTAATTTTTTATGACCCGACCCACCGGACCTACAGAGCAACCACGAGCCCGCGGGTACTACTGCAATCAGTGCATCACTACTNACCCACCGGACCTACAGAGCAACCACGAGCCCGCGGGTACTACTGCAATCAGTGCATCACTACTGCACGTTCTTGGGTCCTGAGCAATAAACCTGCTGAATTTCAGTTTCATACAGTACCGGGTTCTAGAGATGTTGGTGCCACAGACAGAGATTTCTGCCTTTATAGACAGAAATCTAACAGGTCTTTGTGGTTTTGGGGACAGCAGAGTTGAATTACCACCTCTCAGCAAAGTCTGAGCATTTTGAGCTTCATAGTGGTAGGGCTGCTGGATTGGATGGTGCTGCTGACCTGGACTGGTGGATGAAGATCATCTTGAAGTAGTTGGAGAAGGCAGCCAGCACAGCTCGGTGGGCTTTGAAGTAAACGTTGCCGATGGCGACAGTGCAGTCACACAGAAAGCCAAACTCTCTCTGGACATTCAGCTGCTGCAGGAGGAAGAGGCTGTGAGTGGACACATCCATGGCGTCCATTCAGCGCCTGAAAGATAAAACAAGACAGAGGCTTAAGGTGGATGACTGATCACGACTGTCTTCTTTGTCACATCTTCTTTTTTCCACTCATACTTGCAGCAGGGCCACAGTCGGCCCAAACAGACTGCAGACGGTAGATTCTCATGCCCTGTTTCAGACTCACAGCACGAGTACATTTCTACTTCTAGACAAATGTCTTTATGACTGTCTTCAGGAGTGATGCTGTGGTGGAAAAAACTCTGAATCTTCCTACTTGGACTTTAGATGAACTGAGCACCACCAACAACATTAATTTGATGAGTGGACCCATCCTCATTTACTTTTCCTTCTACCCCCCTCCCCCATTTTCTTCAACAGAATGACGACACTGATATACACTAGTACCAGATACAAACTAAAACTCTGCAATATGCAGCATTTTGGGGATGTAACAGATGTTATGAGTACTGATGAGCAGCAGGAGGAACTCTGCATATTATATAGATATTCACACATATTAAATTACTTCAAGGCAGACAGCCTCAGCAAAACTAAAACACTAATAACACTCTTCTTCTTATTCAATCCACCCCACCTGACTTCCAGAAGTTCGAGTTTTCAAACTTGTATCTTCAGCACCAACAGGAAGTAACCTTTGTGACGTCACAAGGGTCAGTGTCCCTGACTTTACATAAGGCTGTCTACAGCCACAAAAGTCTCTATACACGTAATGACATGATGAATGGAGCTCCGCATGGACAATGAACTAAAGTTAATGTGTGGAAAATTGGTCTTCCTTTAAGCTGGAGCGCCTGAATGCACCATCAGTTTTGGTCTTAGTGGGTGAGGAGGAGGAGATTCAGGTGAGGCTTCTGGGTCCTCTGAGGTCCTGCAGCTCATGTTCAGCCTCATTCTGCAAAGAAGCGGAATCCTCTTACGACGTTTACCTGTCCGGAATTTCAGCTGCAAACGGTTGCAGAGAACAAGCGCAGCGCACACACGCACGCACACGCACACGCACACAGATCTGGGGGNACCCCTGATCACATCAGAACAAACGCGTCTCTGCAGTCAGACCGGTACTGGGACGCCCATGCGACAAAAACCACAACATAACCGGATCCGCGTGCCCGCGGCCGCCTCCTCCCGCTGCTCCTCACACACAAATTCATTCAGGTCCTGCAACATGCACGACCTCAATAACCTACACGCACACGCACGCAAACACGCACCGGGGTCGGACACACGAACGCACGCGTGGCCTGCCGTGCACGCGCGCCGTGCTCGGACCAGCTTGGTCGGAATCTTACCTTCAAACGTCTCAGATTCTGATTTAATATTTGGGGCTTATTTGTTGCTGCAGAGCTCTTCTCGTAAAATCCCGCGCAACAATCCCGCGAGACAATTGGGGNCAAAAGGCCGATCACGTGACTCGACTTAGCTTCTCCTATTGTTATGTTGTGTTTACTGAGCTATAACTAATTTTAAAAAAAAATAAAAGTCCTTGATTAGACAGTATTTTCATGTCTGAAATAACGTGTCTACATGACCGCGCTTTGCCTAAAAACACGAAAACGTGTCTTACATCATAATGTAAAACAATAAAATAAATATATTAAATATAAATATAAATATCAACATATTAACAATTTTAAATATTATTAACAATATTAACAATATTAAATATAAATATCAACGCAATATACACACCAAAATAAACTTATTTACTCTCATAATGCATAATTTTCCTAAAATATTTCTGAAACAGGATTACACTTTTATTATTCACAGAAGAAATAAAATCAACAACTGAACAGCCTCAGCCTGAATCCAAGCAACTTCCTCCTACAACAGCCTCAAACACCAAAATACACTGTTATCTAGTGTGCAGACTTTGTATATTTTTATATAACCATTTGATTTCCTGAAATGTATGCATCCATTTTAGCAAAAACTGTAAACACTTTGATTTTGTATTACGAGTTGATACTGATGGTAGCATAACATGAGGAGCTTTCTCACAGAATATTAATTTGTACCAACATGGTAACATCTTCATGATAACTTGTTTGCATAACATAATTGTTTTGTTCACTCAACGTACTTTCTTTATCTCATACACACACAAACACACACATACACACTGTACATATTTTTATATATATATATATATATATATATATATATACATTTACAAATATAATTGTTTCAGATTTCAAGGTCTTATTGTGATGCTTAGGTCAAACTGAATAATGAGACAAGGATCCATACACACAATAATAATAATAATAATAATAATAATAATAATAATAATAATAATAATAATAATAATAATAATAATAATAATAACAGAATTAGCAATAAGATATGAACAAGAGTCAACAATAAAATAGAACAGGGAAAACAGGGCAAGAGTAAAATCAATTGTTACACAATGTACAGATATTGCACAAGATGATATTTTGGTAATAAAAAGTAATTTGACAAACTGCACTTTAATTAGTTTAAGGACACCATTAAACAGGGTGAGAGAGGAAAAACTCTTTGAGACAGAAAAAAATCTCTCATCTTCTAAAGAAGAAGAAGAAGAAGAAGAAGCCCACAGTAGAATTTCCTGTGGTTCCTTGGATGCTTGTTATTATTAATTAAAAAGGAAAGGAAAAGATAAAATTGATTTGGCAAATGCATTCTATTGTCATGTGGAGGAACTGTGGTAGTCTGCCTAGAGGAATTTGTCTTGCTTTTATATATATATATATATAGAGATAGATAGATAGATAGATAGATAGATAGATAGATAGATAGATAGATAGATATAAAACCATTTGATTTCCTGAAATCTATGCATCCATTTTAGCAAAAAAAGAAAAGAAAAAAAAAACTCTAGTATTTCAAATAGGATCCAGTTTGTTAAGCCTCCATCTAATCAAATCAAATCTCCATCTAATCATCAACTCTGGAGTAAGGTCTCCAAAAAAAAAAAAAAATCNTTTTTTTTTTTTTTTTTTTTTGCCTGTGGCCCCCACAGACACTAGAATACGCCTCTGATTATAGGATTTAATTGATGAGTTGCGACAGGGTGTTAGACTGATAAGGGTCTTGTGTTAAGATTAAACCGTTGTTTTTTGGTTTTATTTTTTTGAGCGAGCTTGTTTTATTGCCTATTGGCTGATACACACTCCGGAACAGAAGGTGGCGGTAATGCACCATAAAGCTGGATGTCAACTGCCATAAAGCAAAAGAAGAAGAAGAAGACGCACAAGCAGAAGAAGAAGAAGAAGAAAGGCAGAAAGGAAAAAAGGAAAAAAGGGGGAGGAGAATGTTGTCAAAGAAATAATTGAATCCAGATCCACACTCCTCACCAGTTGGTGGCGGTAATGCACCAATTTGTTGTTTGCCAACCGCCATAAAATTTTAAAGAAGAAGAAGAAGAAGAAGAAGAAGAAGGAGGAGAAGAAGATTCGCCCTCGCCTCAATATTCCGCCTCAATAAAACAAATCGTCCGTGTGGAAACTTCTGGACGGTCGCCGGGACGTTCGAGCCACACTCCAGCAGCTCCTCTGCCGGCCCACGGTTCTCAGGGTGAGTGTTCTGGCTGAAGGACACGTCCGTCCTGCTGCCTGCCTCGCTGGAAAAAATAAAAATAACAGTAATATCCCCGCGGCCTTGTGTAGCTTGATGCGGGATGACAGTGCGGGGTGGCGCGTCGGTTTGCGGGAGAGATTCCGCCGTAACACCGTCAAGTTTAGCACAATGTAAACGTGGGCTTCCGTTTATGGTTTTCAAAATTAAGAACCTAGCCACGAGTTTTGTATTGTAACGTCATTTGAGGTGCACGAAGCAAACGCAAAATTAATTTAATCTTAATTTCTTATTTAAGATTTTCGTGGCATTGTTCTGTACCTTTTACATTCTGGTTATTTTGTACATTTTTGTTTTAATTTGAAAACAGCAATACAAGATCCGGTTTGAGTGCAGCTAACAGCGGCTAGCTTGTTGCAGCTAACTCGGCGCAGCTAACAGCGGCTAGCTCGGCACAGCTAACCGCTGAAGGAGTTTTTAATCTCCATTTTAGCTCCGCGGTGAGGCGGCCTGTCGCTCCCTACTGCTGTCTAACAGCGGTCACACGGATTCCCACGGTTCATTACCGTCCCACGCGTGTCTGAGCTGGTGATTGACTGCGGGTGAATGCGTGATTGTCCCTTGCTAGTCGGCGGCGGACCTGCGGGGGCGGACGGTGAGCTCCGGGCTCAATTACTGTAAACCTTGTGACTGGAAAAACAACCAAATTCACCTTAATGTACAATAAATCCAGTAGGAGGCAGACTCATAACACACACACAACATGAACCACAACAGCTACATTTTCGCTCAGTCTGCAGTTTAATACACAGAACCTTTGTTGAGTTTGATGTATTTCTAGCCAGAAACAGACTCTAGATGGCGTTGTTTCTGATTTGGCATTTAAGAGTCCAAGTAATAAATTCATATCAGTCAAATGTCTTTATTATCCAGAGTCCACATGCGGTATCACCTGCATCTTTATAGCTTTTAATCCCACACTCAACAGTTGTCTCAGTTTCCTTTATGCGCCAAGCATGGGCAACTGGTGGCCCGGGGGCCGGATATGGCCCGCACTTTTAATCTATCAGTCCCTCAGATGACTTTTCAATTAATAAAAATGAAACTTATACTAAAAAAAAATAATAATTTGTTATTACCAGCAGACAGCGTTCTTACAGGCTAAAAAGCCCCTGTCATAATGCGAATTAGTAAAGCAGTGTGCAGTGGATTAATTGTTTTTCCTTCATGAACTCCAGTGCAACAAAATGCACTCATCAGATTTAAAAAAAACAGATTTGAAAATGTGTTGTTCCGACATTAAATGTGTTGTTCCGACATTCCGAAATTACTGAGTTCACAGTAATTTTTGTTTTAGTTAATGTGTGGCCCTTTGACCATGAGAATGGAATTTTATTGGCCCCCGTCCTCATCAAAGATGCCCATCCCTGCTTTACCTGGACTAACTGTCCATAAGTAGGAAATGTAAAAACTCTGAGCAGAATGAAATCAGACCATAAAGAGCACAGATACTGTAAGAGCTGAAAATGTAAGCAAACTGTCACCTCAAATCCAAAACTGTCCACGAGTACAAAGAATATTTTAGAATGAGGAAAAGGTACATTTGGAGCATTTACAGTAATAAACTAAAAGTATAAAGCTCCATGAGCATGAGAAACATTTTAGAAGGAGCTCTGATTGTAGCTGTTTATGTGCTCATTTTAAAAATATAGAGCGTTCAGAGAGGATTAAATGTGCGAATACATGGGCTCCTAGTCAAACACAGATGCTGTCAGTCTTTGTTTCTTCACCAAATATGTAAAGATGGAGTTTACTTAATGCTAAAGGACCATACCACCATTTTGCATGTTTGAGCCTAACATATTCAATTTTCATACATGTTACTTTACTGACAATCATTTCCCAAAGGATACTACTGGAACGGTGTGAATTAATGTTTTTCCTACCTTCCAGACCTCCACTGGTTTCAGTTCATTCTCTATTAAAATCAACTTGTTGATACTTGAAACGTTCTTGGGATAGGTAATCCATCATCACAAACAAGACAATTGTTAATGCAGGTTTTTTTTTAGAAGTTACATAATTTTAGTGTTTAAGCGCAATAAAAAGCGTGGAGTGAATGTATGCCTCCACCGGGGAATATAGTCCCAAAAGAAGACCTGCGTTTATGGAAAAATTTAAAGGACCGTGACTTCATAAGGCTGTGTAACTATTAGCAGGAGAAACATGGATTTTTAAGGTGGGTGTATCACTTGAATATTTGATTTCGAAAGATGAAGAGATTTTGCAAAATATCAAGAAAGCTGAAGTATGTTTTCTAATTCACCATTCCAGTAGTATGCTTTGGGAAATGATTGTCAGTAACATTACGTGTATGAAAATTGAATATATTACGCTCAAACATGCAAAACGGATGGTATGGTCCTTTAAGTTGCACTTTAAAGATGTGGAGTTTAAATGTGTTTAAGAAGGATTTTGAGAGTAAATCCAGTGTTATTTTTTTATATGTATTTATCCTTTGCTGAAACACTTGATAACTCTTGGATGTGTGTTGCAGTTGGTTACATCATGTCTTGGTGAAAGAATATCCATTGTACTGACGGGACTCTGTTGGAGTGGACTTAAAAATATTCATCTATATTAATATTTGAACTGTATCATATTTTTTGTGTTATTTAAAAAAAAAAAAAAAAAAACCTTCCATATTTCCTGTTTTCTTGTCCCAGGGAGATGGTGAGGCCGAGTCACAGTGACCATGTCCTCCAGCAGCTTAACAACCAGCGAGAGTGGGGCTTCCTGTGTGACTGCCTCATCGCTATTGGTGACATCTACTTCAGGGCGCACAAGGCGGTCCTGGCTGCATGCAGCTCCTATTTCAGGATGATGTTCATCCGTGACCAGCAGGGCGGAGGACGCCTGGACCTCAGCAACATGCAGATCAGCGCCGAGTGCTTTGACCTGATCCTGCAGCTCATGTACCTCGGCCGCATCGTCGTGGGCAGCTATGAGTTTGAGGAGCTCAAGGCCTCCATGGTGTACCTGCAGATGTACTACATCCCTGACTCGTTGGAGGACCTCAGGGACATCAGGAGCTCCAATGTCACCCCGTCCTCCTCTGCCTCCTCATCATTATCATCCAGCTCCTCCACTGGTCCTGTTGGAGGAAAGATGATGTTTGGAGTTCGCATGTATGAGCAGCAGAGGCCCCCTGCTGCAGAAGTTGAGCGTTTTCCCAAAGCTGTCGGTAGTACTGCAGGACATCCAGCTCCAGCCATCAGCAGGCAAGTGGCAGCAGAAGAGGTGGTTACTACTCCTCTGATAGCAGCGCCACCTGTTGATGGAGTAGTTGACCAGCCGTGTGACTTGAGGAANCAGGCAAGTGGCAGCAGAAGAGGTGGTTACTGCTCCTCTGATAGCAGCGCCACCTGTTGATGGAGTAGTTGACCAGCCGTGTGACTTGAGGAAACGGTCCAGCGGTCGGAGTTCGACATTTAAAGACCGTCCTCGATTCGGCCGCACCTACACCTGTGATGACTGCGGTTTTGTCTTCAGCTGCGAGAAACTGCTGATCGAACACATCCTGACCTGCACCAACCGGAAGGCATATCATCCTCCAAGAAGCAACGCAGAAGCTGACAATGACTCCAGTAAAGCCGAGAGCTCGGCCTCTGAGAGTGTAGAGGAGCATAAGCTTATCTGCAAAGGTGAGGAGGACTGGCCTGAGACCAAGGTGGAGTCTGACCTCGCCATCAGGTCAGATGGCGGGATGGCAGGAACAGACCGTGAGCCTGGGACTCGGAACATCTCCATCAAAACAGATCCAGAAGAAAGCATGTTCCCTGAGATAGAGGTGGTCCGGATCGGCGAGCAAACCACCAGAGACTGTAACTTAATGTTCAGTGATGCTACACAGAACGACTTGCTGAGGGAAAAGAGGGGGTTGGACCGTGACCCGGAGCCCACTGTGTCCTCTATGGAGGACAGCAGTGAGGAATCAGTCATTCCTGCAGATCTCCACAAGGTCAAAGATGAGAAGCCCGGAGTAGACTGCGCCCCGTGTGAACTGTGTGGTGCTCTGCTCACAGAAGAGGACAAGTCCACTCACTACTTGTCCAGCCACATGGGTCATATTTGTGCCTGTGGACGTTGCGGCCAAGTGCTGATCAAAGGCCGGCAGCTGCAAGAGCACGCAGAACGCTGTGGGGAGTCCCACGGCGGCGAGTCAGATTCACACGGCGAGGACGAGGCATCTCTGCTCGAGGAGTCGCAAGGAATGGAGGAGGGCCTGCTGGAGGCGTCTGACCTGACATGCCCTCACTGCGGGCTGCTGTGTCAGAGCGAGAGCCTGGCACTGGAACACACCCTGACTTGCCACGAACAGGAGATGTTCCGCCCTGCGCTGCTGGAAGAGGGTTCCGAACCCGACCACCGCCGGAAACACTTCTGCAGCATCTGCGGCAAAGGCTTCTACCAGCGCTGCCACCTGCGAGAGCACTACACCGTCCACACCAAGGAGAAGCAGTTCACCTGCCAGACCTGCGGGAAGCAGTTCTTGCGGGAGCGGCAGCTCAGGCTGCACACCGACATGCACAAAGGCATGGCGCGCTATGTCTGCCCCGTCTGCGACCAGGGAACCTTCCTCAAGCACGACCACGTCCGGCACATGATCTCCCACCTGTCAGCTGGGGAAACCATCTGCCAGGTCTGCTTCCAGATCTTTCCTGGGGGGGATCAGCTGGAGAAGCACATGGACGTCCACCTGTACATCTGTGGAATCTGTGGAGAGAAATTCCGGCTGAGGAAAGATATGAGGAGCCACTATAACTCCAAGCACACCAAGAGACTATAGGACAGCTGTCCTCTTCATTCATACTATTTTATTAAAAGAAAAAGCCATAAATGTGAGAACAAATGTATGCACTTCAACACCAAAAAGACAAACATTTACTCTGCACTTTTAACGTTTATGCATAAACTAACAGGGCATTCACACTGCTGGCAACTGGGCTGATGATTGGTGGAGCTGATCTGACAAGTGTGTAACTAGTGACTATTGTGACTAGTGACTATTTTCATTGTTTGCTATGTATTTTTTGCAGTGAATTGATTAGAAAAGAAAATGATGCCAACAAATGGCCACATCACGAGTTCCCATGTTCATGTTGCTCGCAGTGAGACAAGCAGTATACTCTAAAACAAACAGATTTTGGTGAATTCTCAGACTGGTGTGAAATACGGCAAATTCTGTTGCTCCCGGTCGTTGATCTAATGGCATCCATGCCAGAGGAAGGAGCTTTGGATTCACGATGGGAGGAGACAAGATGTGCTAGTTACTCAATGCAAGAATTAAAGTAAAAACACGTGACACTGATCAGCTTTTACACGCGATGCAAATGTCTGAAATCTCAAACCTGCTATTCTGCCTGTTTAGCCCAGAGTCTGTTTGCTTTGGAGAATATTGAGCAACTAAAGCCTGACGTAGCTGTGTACGTACATGACCATGTCTGGCTTTATGCATTGGAACGGCTCATTATTTTCGGTTTGTATTTCCCTAAAAAAGAGAATTCTGTGATGTCAATAATATTAAAACAGCAAATGAAAATTGGATCAAAATAAAAAAAAAAAAGTTTATATGCAGTTCAATCAGTAGTTATTTATTATTATTATTATTTACTGGCAAACATAATTATCACAATGTTTGTGTTTTCTCATTTTTCTCTTCCGTTTGTGTGTAGAAGCTGTAGGTGTGTGTCCTCACCACTAGGTGTCCCCATTTACCTGCATCTCCAATCAGAACACACCTGTGATCAGGAAAAACTGCTTGTGGGCGGATCGGGACATGACATAAAACTTGACTGGATTAAATTGGTTATTTTTTTAAGACAATCCACTAGTTTTTCAGTGAAAATATGTNAAAAAAAAAAAAAAAAAAAAAAAAAATCGAAAGCAATGAGCCTCACGCTTTAGAAACTTGTGGCTTTGTGTCCCTGAGGAATTATGCTGCGTTCCAGTTACAGTGGGAAGTTGGAATTTCCGACCTCAAACCGTTCCAGCTAAATGTAAACAAAAAATCACGGCTGAACACCAGTAAATATTGTTATATTAAATAAACTTAGTAATAAATACTAACTAAAGTCAGACTACAGGACTGTTTGGTTATGTAGTTTTACAATGATAATCACTATTAAACATTTTGTGCAGAGAAGTAATATGAAATTATTTACACTTACATATCAATGGCATCTACACACTGTAGATGGTTACCATGGTGATATATTTTGACCTATTTAGTTAAGTGTCACACAAGAAAAAATACTTTATTCTATTGTAGCTGATCATTTCCGTTCACAAAGCTCGCTTCCATGGCGCCGCCATGTTGAGTGACGTCATACTCGTTAAGTCAGAGTAGATCATTTTGGTCTGAGTTTCCCAGCCGGAGCTCCGACTTCAAATGCCGTTCCAACGCATTTTTCCAAGTAGGAAATTGAAAAATCCGAGTTCTGAGGTAGCTCGAACGCAGCGTAGACAGCAGAGTCTTAAAGCGCCATCAGGCTTCAGCTGCTCATGTTCAGCCACTGACTGGTCAGAAGCTTCATCCTGTTGCTGTAGCGCCCCCTTCATGTCATTCTTCAAACTGCACTTGAGTTGCTTTAAAGGACCCCACCGCCCCATTTTGCATGTTTGAGCCTAATATATTCAGTTTTCATACATGTTACGTTACTGACAATCATTTNATTTTGCATGTTTGAGCCTAATATATTCAGTTTTCATACATGTTACGTTACTGACAATCATTTCCCAAAGGATAAAACCCGTAGTTCAGCTTTCCTGATATTTTGCTAAATCTCTTAATCTTTCAAAATCAAATATTCAAGTGATACACCCACCTTAAAAATCCATGTTTCTCCTGCTAATAGTTATACAGCCTTATGAAGTCATGGTCCTTTAAATTTTTCCATAAACGCAGGTCTTCTTTTGGGACTATATTCCCTGGTGGAGGCATACATTCACTCCACGCTTTTATACACTTCTTGTTGGTGATGATGGATTACCTAAACCAAGAACGTTTCAAGTATCAACAAGTTGATTTTAATAGCGTACCAGAATGAACTGAAATGAACTGNACCAAGAACGTTTCAAGTATCAACAAGTTGATTTTAATAGCGTACCAGAATGAACTGAAATGAACTGGAAGGTAGGAAAAACATTTTTAATTCACCGTTCTGTTATGCTTTGGGAAATGATTGTCAGTAATGTTAAAATTCCAAGTTCAGTGTGTTTTGGGTTGTATTTTTGTGTTCATATTTTTTTTTTAGCTTATTTTAATTATATTGTCTTACAATGACAATCATTCAGTTTTCATACGTGTATGAAAATTGAATATATTAGACTCAAACATGCATGATTGCCGGTATGGTCCTTTAATCTACAAGGTGACACATGAAGCCTTGACTTTGTGGTTAGGCTGAACTGAGGAGCTGCAGCGAGTGATTTTCACTCCTTCAGTTACTCTGGACAGAGAAAACCCGTGTCTCTAAAGATGGAAAACGCCCAGGTTTTTATTGTTTATACAGTTTGTCGGTGGAATAAGAGAGCTGTGCTTTACAGTTTGTTCTTTTAGTAGTTCTTCAACACATTGTTTCATGCTTTTTGTTTTTGGCTGTTAGCATTATTTACCATGTCATGATGACACGGTGCTGGCTGTAAACCGGGGCAGATAAATGCTCTTCTGTGGTGTCATTACTGTAACACATCATGCACCCCCATCTTCAGTGATGCATGATGGGAAACGGACAAGCACAAGCAGAAACATTTGAAATGGCAATCAGATCTCCGTATGAGATAAGGAAAAAGTGACAAATCTACAAACGGTCGGATGAGTGCTAACGTGCAGGACTTTAATGTATCGTGCTGCTTGAAATCTTGTGTAGAAACATGATGCGACACATTTATTTACTCCAGTGTCATGTCAGCTTCAGATTTAAGACGACTTCTGTTTCATGGATCCCATACACCTCAAAAACACTTACAAACACTTCTCAAACAGCCACAAGAAGAAGTAGTTCTGGCTAAATCACTGCTTAAGAACCAGTCTAAACCAGTTCTAATTCAGCTCAAACCAGTAGAGGACCAACCCAAAACTGCTCCAAACGTGTTCCACTTCAGAACAAACCCAAACCAGGTCAAACTAGTTCAGAACCAATTTTACCCAAACAGTTTCATTGTTAATTAACCCAGATCAGATACAACAAAATCAAACGACAAACATTTGCTATTTTTTGTGGGTTTTTGTTTTTTTTTTTTTTTTTTTTTTTTNTTTTTTTTTTTTTTTTTTTAACTTGCTGTTACAGGACCATACCGGCCATTTTTCAGGTTTGAGCTTAATATGTTCAATTTTCATACATATTACATTACTGACAATCATTTCCCAAAGGATAAAACCGTATTCCAGCTTTNAAAAAAAAAAAAAAAAAAAAAATTCAAGTGATACACCCACCTTAAAAATTGATGTTTCGTTTGCTTATACCATACATATATACATGTGTATAAGCTGACCCCCTGATTTTGTTCCATCAACTTATTAGTTTAGCAAATTCCCTGTTTTTCTGGGTATTGTCATAGTATTCCTCTGATTTTCTGAAAATAATCCACATACCGATAAACATATTTATTTCAGCAGCTGATTACCGTAACTGACCAATCACAGCAGAGCTTACAGGCTGCTGCTAAATGTGCTGGATAAGATGTTTAGTCAGGAAATATCTCATTCTAAGGTATGATTTAAACTATTTTCATGGGTAGTGGTAATGGTAGTATTTCCACCCCTGGAAATTTACTTCTCTGGGATCAAATTTGAATTTCTCATGTATAAGCCGACCCCCGATTTACTTTGTGAAATTTGGTAATAAAACCTTGGGTACTACGAGTATATGCAGTAGTTACGCAGCCTTATGAAGTCACTGTCCTTTAAATTTTTCCATAAATGCAGGTCTTCTTTTGGGACTATCTTCCCTGGTGGAGGCATACATTCACTCCACGCTTTTTATTGAACTTAAACACTAAAATTAGGTAGCTTCTAAAAAACACCTGAATACACGTCTTGTTGGTGATGATGGATTACCTATCCCAAGAACGTTTCAAGTATCAACAAGTTGATTTTAATAGCAGAATGAACTGAAACCAGTGGAGGTCTGGAAGGTAGGGAAAAACATTTTTAATTCACCATTCCAGTAGTATGCTTTGGGAAATGATTGTCAGTAACGTTACATGTATGAAAATTGAATATATTAGGCTCAAACATGCAAAATGGGTGGTATGGCCCTTTAGAGATTTGTCAGGGTCACATTCAGCAGGACAGCGAGTGGACAACAGAATTTATTCCTAAAATAAATGTAAAGTTAAACTTGAATGTAGTCACTGCATATTTATAACGTATGCATCTTCCTCAACTATAATTGGTTTGAAAATCCAGTTTTAATGAGGATGTCTCCTAGATATGTTTACTGTAGTTTGTGGGATGGATTCATACATTTTTAATTAATCTTTAGACGTATTTCTTGAGACCCAGTGCTTGTCAGATTTTGAGATCAACTCTTTTCTTTATTGTTCAGTCATTATTATTTTCATGTGAATTTGACTAAACCAGTTTAGAACAGATTACAACATATTCAGATTGGATTTATCTGGATGGTCCATCATCTAAACAAGCTAGACAAGCTTTCTTTAATTCCCTCACAGTGAAAATCCATCATCATCATCATCAAAACCAGGTTTGTTGTAGTGTGACAGTTTGAATTAATTTCTGTTTCACACAGGAAATATGTTAGCAGCTAAAGGTACAACACTTAGCAGCTAAAGCTAAAACACGTTAGCAGCTAAAGCTAAAACACGTCAGCAGGTCTCCACAAACATTCCAACATGGAGACAGTTCTGGTGAAAAAGCTGTTTTGTCCATTTTACAAACTAAACGTAACCAAAAAAAAAAAAAAAAANAAAAAAAAAAAAAAAAAAACGCGATACGGGAAAGAACGGCGTGTGCAGTGACGTCACGAAGAACAATTCTTTGTCTCCACGCCGCCAGAGCACGAGTCACCTGTGAGTATCCTGCGCCTCCTGGTGGTGAAAGGTGAAAGTTGCGTCCCAAAGTATTTTCCTCCTCCCCTCCATCCTCCTACTGTATGTGCGTTTTGTAAAATATCTACCCGTAAATTCTCTATTAAAAGCCGGTATTCAAATAGTGGCCGGTCCCTAATAAAGGCCAGGTTGGTTTATGTCTGTTACTGGTCCAGGCAAATAATATGAGTGTATTCTGCTGCTGCTAACGCTANGGTTTATGTCTGTTACTGGTCCAGGCAAATAATATGAGTGTATTCTGCTGCTGCTAACGCTAACTACAGAGGCTGGGAGACTCACGGAGGAGAGGAAAAATGACTTACTAAATCGTTTGAACGACTTCTTTTTCCTCCCCCTCTCTCCTTGAGCCAGCCTGGGCTCCATAACCAGATGACAGTATCTATGTTTTAAGTACCAAACGCTTTAAAAACCTCTAACCGTTGTCCTTTCAGCCAGAAGGAACGACCGGACTCAGCGTGAAACAAAGCCGTAAACATGGAGCTCCTNCTTTCAGCCAGAAGGAACGACCGGACTCAGCGTGAAACAAAGCCGTAAACATGGAGCTCCTCCCCGGAGAGCAGCGAGTGACGCTCCGCTGTAACACACCAACCCGGAAATGTGGATAAAATGGATGAAAGCGAACCTTTCTAAAAGCTGACTAGAGGAATGATCACACTGTGAAATGTTTCTCCATAGCAGCGGTGTTTTTTTTTTGTTTTTGTTTTTGTTTTTTTTCTTAAATGTATATCAGGGCTGCCAACTCTCATGCACTGAGCGTGAGACTCACGCAAACAGCTGACTTCACACGCTCTAA
>VXCM01007830.1:6955-26777 GCA_014773175.1 Lucifuga dentata | reverse complement strand
AAGAAGAGGAGTGAAGCTCCTCCTCACATCTTCTCCATCTCTGACAACGCCTACCAGTACATGCTGACTGGTATGCATTTTTTATTTTTTTATTTTATAGCTTCTTTACATCTTTATAAAGCAGCTGATATCTGTGTGGACAGTATGGAATAGCCCACATGAGCAAATAAGTACGGTGGCCGAGAGAGCTCACTGTGCTCCAAAAACAACGAGCACGACATGTTCATCAATGTGACGACGCGTTTAGTGAAACGCTGCAAATATCACGGCAAAAATAATGAAAACAAAACGGAAGTTTAACGGGAAATTTCATAAGCGGGACACAGCACAGAAGCAAGAAGTAAGTGTATTTAAGCTTTAATATTTGATTTTGATTGGAATTCATATGTAATCGGATATATTTGTATTGTTGTGGTTCTCAATTAACCATTCAGTATTGCTGTTTTACGGAAATTACATGTGTAATTGTAATTAATATGAAGTCGCTGTTGTTGCTAAGCGGTAGTAAAAAACAAAACAAACAAAAAAAAAAAAAAAAAAAAAAACGGGAAGGATTTCTGGTTCTGTGCTGTGTCCCGCTTTCAAAGTTTCCCGATAAACTTCCGTTGCGTTTGCGGCGTTTCAGTAAATGTGGCGCGTGCGTCGTCAAATTGATGAACGTGTGGCGTTCATACGGTGAGCTCTCATGGCCATTTTTAGTTTAAACAGAAATAACTACACGTTCTATTGCTTTCTGAAGCATCTTTAAAGGTCCACAGTGACCTCACTATATACTAAAGCGTTACAGCGATCCTGCATGTTTGAGCCCAGTAAATACAATCCTGTTACTGACAACCATTTTGCAATATATATATACTACTTTAAAGGTACATTTCAGTTTTTTTCTACCTCCCAGACTGCCATTGGTTTCAGTTCACTCCATTACACTATTTAAATCAACTTGTAGAGACATGCTTGAAATACATAATCCATCACAGAGAACAGCTTTATTTAACCATCCAACACGGAGCTGCATGGAAGACGATGGACACTCAGTAGCCAGAAAAACAGAAACACTTGTCCCATGTAATGTACTGCAATACAGTGTCCTGCAATAAATACTACCTTACTTAAAATGTTAAATTTTTGTTCAGATTGCTATTCAAGTTGTTTGTGTGCTGACTTTATTTCATAATACATTTTTAAGGCTGTACTTTGTGGAGGTGTTGTATTGGACTGGATTATATTTAAGGGTGTTTCTACTATTTTGCCCACCTCATTCACTTAAATGGAGGAGCCAAAACATTAGAACCATGGTACTATATACTGCAGTAAACAACAACACAGAATTCAGCCTCAAAAAAGACCTTAGAGCTGAATCAACATCTCTCTGACCGTCTCATCATCAAAGTATTACTTTCATAAAGTTAGTATTTATTACACGACTATTGCATTGGATTGTATTACAAAGAACAAGTGTTTCTGTTTTTCTGGCCACTCAGTGTATGTCTCCGCCAGGAAATATAGTCCCAGGGGAAGATGGTCTTTACTGAGAAAGTAAAAATGACCATGCCTTCTACAATCATGCAAAAGTATTAGCAGGTGAAACATTGAATTTTAAGGTGTGTGTATTACCTGAACATTTGATTTAGAAAGATTAGGAGATTTGAAAAAATAACAGGGAAACTAAAATATTTATGTTTTGGAAAGTGGTTGTCAGTAATATGACATGTATGTGGGTTGTATTTATTGGGCTCAAACATGCACAATTGATGGTATGGTCATTTAAGGTGGAAAAAAAAAAGGATTAGTGCACTTGCTGCAGCTGAGATGTGCGGAATTCTTATCTGCACCACAATGGCAGATATCTGATTTGTATCAGATTTATTCCCCCATCAAAATGTGGCCCAAAACATTTGTGAGAACATTTGCTTCCATGTGCTTTTTTTTTAATCATTCACATGTTCACAACACATATCTGACACACTATATGCCTCATGTGGGCAACATCATCATCAGAATTGGGTCATTTTACCTGGCAGTGTAAATGTAGCTTTAGTAAAAGATTCTTCCTTCTCTCTTTCAGACAGAGAAAATCAGTCAATTCTCATCACGTGAGTTCTGTTTTCATGGATCTGAGTTATGTTGCATACACTAACATCATGGTTTGAGACTTCTGCTGACTTGCACCTGTTAACTATCGTAATGTATTTTATTATTTGATGTGGTATATTAATATGAACAGTTGTGGATATTAGAACAGACGACATATAAGGGACTAAGTACGACTCAGCATATGTTCCCTCAATCTCAAGAAAAATATTGGTTTAGGATTAAATCTTGATTCAACAAAATTGTTGACACACATGTCTTCAGTGGAGAATCTGGTGCTGGGAAAACTGTCAACACCAAGAGAGTCATCCAGTACTTTGCCAGCATCGCCGCTGGAGGCGGGAAGAAGGACACAGGCTCTGAAAAAAAGGTCAGTGAAAAACAGAACCTCTAAAGCCACTTTTGCACCATTTGATCTGTTTAATGTGATGGTATATTAGGGCCATATAAGAATGAAAAAAAAGAGGGGGCATTATTTTGAATTTTTAAACTTGCAAATTTGCCAGTTTTAAAAGTCCAGATGCTTATGATAATTCAATGATTTTGCACTAAAAGAACAAGTATTTCTTTATTGCTAAACACATTCGCAAAATTGCGAGTTTTTAAACTGGCAGATTTGTGAGTTTAAAACTAAAAAAAATAATGAAAATTATTTTTAATGATGAATAATCTTTTTTTTTTTTAATTTTGTAAAATAACTAGTGCAAGTGCCTGTTCAAACCGTTCCTGTTTGGACCGGGCCAGACTTTATGGTGTGCACCGCAGCCTGTCATCAGTACCTGTGTAGCGGAGCATATGTTGTCATGCCCGGAGTGTATATCCTGCCATGCGGACTACTTTTTACTGACACAGCTCAATTTGAGAGCCACTCATCCAAACAACTTCATACGTGACACTGCATGTCTTTGGATCCTGAGCAATAAACCTGCTGAATTTCAACTTCATACAGTTCTAGAGATATTGGTGCCACAGACAGAGAAACTGTCACAGTTAATTTAAGTAGTTAATTTAATTTTTTTTTTAATAATGAAAAAGGGAAAATAATAAGAATGGGAATAGAACCACCTCACGTTGTGACTGTGTCTGCAGTACGACCTTATTAAATTATACCTTTCCATCGGATTTAGCAATAAAGAAATACTTGTTCTTTTAGCACAAAAGCATTGAATTATAAGCATAAAGACTTTTAAAACTGGCAAATTTTCGAGTTTTAAAACTCTTAAATTTGCAAGTTTGAAAACTCCAAATGATGCTCCCCTCGTTTTTTTTTTTTTCCATCTTATATGGCCCTAATATGCTGTTGTAATTTAAACAACCTACTGTTTCCTTTTTGTCAGGGGACCCTGGAGGATCAAATCATCCAGGCTAACCCCGCTCTGGAGGCCTTTGGTAACGCCAAGACCATCAGGNTGGAGGATCAAATCATCCAGGCTAACCCCGCTCTGGAGGCCTTTGGTAACGCCAAGACCATCAGGAATGACAACTCCTCCAGATTTGTGAGGATTAAATCTTTCTGCCTGAATGAGACATCCTTTGGTGCTCATTCAGTTTTAGAGTTTTAATGTTGACATGCATTTTTTCAGGGTAAATTCATCCGAATCCACTTTGCTGCCAGTGGAAAGCTGGCCTCTGCTGATATTGAGACCTGTAAGCATCTGATTTCTCTTAGGTCATCTTATTATACCAGAGATCGCGTATCTACCTTCCTGTGATACTAATATCTATGTACTCATCTTTAGACCTGTTGGAGAAGTCCCGTGTCACTTTCCAGCTTAAGGCTGAGAGAGATTATCACATCTTCTACCAGATTCTGTCTCAGAGGAAACCTGAGCTGCTCGGTAAATAAAAGCACCTTCACCATTTTAACAACATGGATGTATGATGTCACGTTATCTCTGTAGCATACAAAATGTATTTTGTTTTACAGAGATGCTGCTCATCACCAACAACCCCTACGACTACGCTTTCATCTCTCAAGGAGAGACAACAGTTGCCTCCATCAATGATGCTGAGGAGCTGTTAGCAACCGATGTGAGTATGAATGTATTTCATCCACAAAAAATGTTGAAAGAATTTTCCTTTAGGATTGTTAAAGGGGACAAATCGTAAAATTGTACTTCTCAGGCTTCTGTCATGCTTACAGTGAGATACTATGTATATGCTATAATATTACATAAAACTTAAAACTGTGCTGAAAGCTTTATTTTTGATTGATCCTTTACTTCTGTAACATGTTGATATCAATATGTAAAACGTGAATTTACACACCACCACACCTGGTTAGACAATGAGAACAGGACTTTTCATGGGGGCAAAAACGGTCTGTTTTCACTCAATGTGCACAGTGGTGCTTCAGCAAGGGAGCATAGAAGTACATCATTGTGGGGTTATTTTTTTGTATAAAATATACTCTGAATAAAAAAAAAAAAGGAAATCAGGATTATATATATATCCCCTTTAAAATCCCTGCATTTGTGAAACTTTCAGGAAATATATTCTGATTTACCTTTGGTTATTTTGGATGATGGAACCCACTAACATCACTAAATAAAAATGGTTTGAATAGACTGAATCAGATGTTTCATGTAAGTGGATCCAAATGGCTCAGAGGACACAGCTCAGGACTCTTGTCTCCAGAGCCCCCTTCTATCTCTCCTGCCATTTTCCAAAGTATTTGAACAACAAGGTGGAGTCTTCCATTGTTTCATCATACCCATTTTCTCTCATTCAGGATGCCTTTGACGTGCTGGGCTTCACGCAGGAAGAGAAGAACGGTATTTACAAGCTGACCGGTGCCATCATGCATTACGGTAACATGAAGTTTAAGCAGAAACAGCGAGAGGAGCAGGCAGAGGCTGATGGAACTGAAGGTGAGAGAGAATCTCTGAATCTCTGAAACATGATTCCAGACAGCCAGCGATATAAAACGTGTCTGGATTCAGGATCGGTGCTTCCTGAGGAAACTGATTCACACTTATTTTTTCAGATGCTGACAAAGTTGCATATCTGATGGGCCTGAACTCTGCTGACCTCATCAAAGGTCTNTCAGATGCTGACAAAGTTGCATATCTGATGGGCCTGAACTCTGCTGACCTCATCAAAGGTCTCTGTCACCCAAGAGTCAAAGTAGGAAATGAGTGGGTCACCAAGGGACAAAATGTCCAGCAGGTAACGCTGACTCTAAACTACATCATATGTCAAATTACAAAATGAAAGACGCAACACTGAATTTACAAGAATTGCCGAAAAACTTTTATTTTTTGATTTCCCGTTAGGTGTACTACGCTGTTGGTGCACTGTCTAAGGCAGTGTATGAGAAGATGTTCCTATGGATGGTAGTAAGAATCAACCAATCACTGGACACCAAGCAGCCTCGCCAGTACTTCATTGGTGTGCTGGACATCGCTGGATTTGAGATCTTTGATGTGAGCGGAATTTCCACGGAGCTCTAAAATAGAACATGAATTTGATGTGTATCAAATAAAACACCACACACCACTTTATTATTTAATNGCTCTAAAATAGAACATGAATTTGATGTGTATCAAATAAAACACCACACACCACTTTATTATTTAATTTGAGTGGCTTTTAATTACATTTATATCTGGTTGTATGATCCCAATCGATCAAAAACAAATAGAATGGAACAAAGCAGAACCCACATTGCAGGCTACACACACTAGCATAACTCAAGTTATAGAGCTAGCGCTAAATGCTAAATTTTTTTTTGCTCATTATATTACCAATATTTAAAATAATACTAATAATACCCATCGTACCAAGCCATACTATAGTATTTATGTACACATACAGTAAATACACANAATACTAATAATACCCATCGTACCAAGCCATACTATAGTATTTATGTACACATACAGTAAATACACAAAATAGACACCTTGGCAACAACATATATTAGGATAAAAACATTTTGAAATAGATGAAATAGATAGAAATAAATGTAGTATAGTGCTACCAACATGTTGGCATGACCAATGTGGTGCGCAGAGCGCAAGAGCATAGTTTTTCCNAATACTAATAATACCCATCGTACCAAGCCATACTATAGTATTTATGTACACATACAGTAAATACACACAATAGACACCTTGGCAACAACATATATTAGGATAAAAACGTTTTGAAATAGATAGAAATAAATGTTGTATAGTGCTACCAACATGTTGGCATGACCAATGTGGTGCGCAGAGCGCAAGAGCATAGTTTTTCCANGTATAGTGCTACCAACATGTTGGCATGACCAATGTGGTGCGCAGAGCGCAAGAGCATAGTTTTTCCACAATAATGTGAAGGTAGCTTTACTTGGAGACAAATATTTTCCTCCACTCACTCTTTTTAGTTTGACAAAAGTGAGCCAGACATGAGACTGTGATGTAATGACTAAATTACTGTCTGTTACATTACAGTTCAACACCTTTGAGCAGCTCTGCATCAACTTCACCAATGAAAAACTGCAACAGTTTTNATTACAGTTCAACACCTTTGAGCAGCTCTGCATCAACTTCACCAATGAAAAACTGCAACAGTTTTTCAACCACCACATGTTTGTGCTGGAGCAGGAAGAGTACAAGAAAGAAGGCATTGAATGGACTTTCATAGACTTTGGGATGGATCTGCAGGCCTGCATTGACCTGATTGAAAAGGTNTGAATGGACTTTCATAGACTTTGGGATGGATCTGCAGGCCTGCATTGACCTGATTGAAAAGGTGAGAGAGTTTAATGACTTGGAAAATCAATACATTTTCTGATGATGTTGCATTACCCAAAAATTATTCCACTATTTCTGGAAGGTTCAGTGCCTGGACAAAACTTTGATGGAAGACATTTTGATGTTCATGTGTGTGGGGAAATGGTAACAGAATTTTTATTCCCATGGGGCAGCCCACTATGGCATGGGGATGTAGTTTAGGACAGGGATTCTCTGTACTCTCACATGTCGACGTTGTCACCAGGCCCAGATAAACTGTGGCAGATGGTTTGAGGAAACATTATGTTAACTGAAATATTTCTCCAGCCTTTTTCAAATCTCTCTCAAACATTCTGTCCTTTTTGTTTAAGGTATGGACATCAACTACTTCTGCATCCCACAGTGGATGGGCCAGTCCAAACAATAACATTTTCCTCACGCTAGTTTGAACTGAAGAAGCCTTTTGGATGAACAGCGAAACAGCTTCAATCCAAATTTTGGTTTATTGATTGCACTGAACCTCTGTCTTATTACGACTCAGATGAACCTTCACAACTCTTCCACTGTGTTTTCTTCTAATCTAAAACCAACAACAGCTTTTCTTTGTCTTGCCAAAAACAAAAATACCTTGCTAACTTTTATTGTACTCTCCTCAGCCCATGGGTATCATGTCCATCCTTGAAGAGGAGTGCATGTTCCCCAAGGCCAGTGATGCCACCTTTAAAGCTAAACTTTATGACAACCACCTGGGCAAATCCAACAACTTCCAGAAGCCCAGGATTGTCAAAGGTAAAGCAGAGGCTCATTTTGCTCTGGTTCACTACGCTGGAACGGTTGATTATAATATCAACAACTGGCTGGTGAAGAACAAGGATCCTCTGAATGAGACCGTGGTTGGACTGTACCAAAAGTCGACTGTCAAGCTGTTAGCTATCCTGTTTGCTAATTATGCAGGAGCTGATGCAGGTATGTACTTTCAAAATGGAGGCATTCTGGCAAAAAAAAAAAAAATTAATTAAATAACAACTTTAGTCTATTGCTGAAGATTAAAGTTGTATAGTTTTCTGCAGGCTATGTTTAACACAGTGAATTCTATTTATCTCAAGACTCTGCCAAGGGCAAAGGTGGAGGCAGCAAGAAGAAAGGATCCTCCTTTCAGACTGTATCAGCTTTACACAGGGTGAGATAGATAGATAACTTTTTCGTTTCATCCACATTTAAGAATATTGATTACAGATCTAAGCTAATACAGAGAAAAAACAGATTCAGACAAATAAGTGATTAGATTGTGTATTGTGATAATATATTGTTCCTGGGTATTGAACGTAGTGAACATAATCAGTTGACATTACCACTTCCCATTCCAATTATTTGGGAACAATTAAAATTTCCTGCAGATTTGGTCTGTGTGAAAATGAAGATACGATAAAAGTAGTATTAAATACAAAGAAACCAAAAAAGTTTATTGAAGTCCTCAATTACACACTCACAGGAGAACCTGAACAAGCTGATGACCAACCTGAGGTCTACTCACCCTCACTTTGTCCGCTGCNCAGGAGAACCTGAACAAGCTGATGACCAACCTGAGGTCTACTCACCCTCACTTTGTCCGCTGCATCATCCCCAATGAAACCAAGACCCCTGGGGCCATGGAGAATCCTCTGGTGATGCACCAGCTACGCTGTAATGGTGTACTGGAAGGCATCAGGATCTGCAGAAAGGGCTTCCCCAACAGGATCCTCTACGGAGACTTCAAACAGAGGTNAGGCATCAGGATCTGCAGAAAGGGCTTCCCCAACAGGATCCTCTACGGAGACTTCAAACAGAGGTGCCTGTCCAATACAGATTATGACATTTAGTGTGGAATAACTCAGTTGGAAATGTATACAATATTCTGGTGATGCAGTATTTAATGTTTGGAAAACATAACTTCAAAATCAAATTATTTTCCATTTTTATTATAAAGGTATCGCATTTTGAACCCTAATGCCATCCCTGAGGGACAGTTCATCGATAATAAAAAGGCTGCGGAGAAACTATTAGGCAGTCTGGACATTGACCACAACCAGTACAAACTGGGTCACACCAAGGTCAGTATTTTTGATGTAAATTTTAAGTTTTTTATATAATTTTTAAATTTGATAAAATAAGTGTGTTACTGCTATATTGCTGACCTGCCCCTCTAAAACAGGTCTTCTTCAAAGCTGGACTACTGGGTCAGCTAGAAGAGATGCGAGATGACCGATTAGCTCTAATCATCACTGGTATCCAAGCAAGGTCACGAGGCCTTCTGGCAAGAATTGAATTCCAGAAGATTGTTGAACGCAGGCAAGTGATCTCAGAAGAACTTCTGACAAAAAGTAGAACTTACACAAATAAAAGAAAATCAAAATCTGAACCTCTGTTTCATTGTGATAAGGTTGATGTGTTTGTTTTGGATCTGTTTGTGGAGTCCGATGTATGTAGCACTACTTACAACAGGGGTACTCAAATACAAATCCACAAAGTCCACAAAGAAAATTTTCAGCACGACAAAGTTCCGTTTATTAAAGTCAGTCAAGCCAGGGTCGGGACACTAGCTGAGCTGTCAACTCTCAATGAGCCCAATGCCATGTCAACCCATCGTTGTCATGAGATGACAGGACACTGAAGTGACTGGACCAAACCATAGCAGAGTAGACATTCTCACACAGACAGTAGAGCAGTCGGACATTCAGTTTGGAGAAGTTTGACTCATTGCATTGCAGCAACATCTCGCACATAATACAAATAATAAATATGAAAAGTATAATTTGCTCAGAGTCCAGAGACAGTTGTGGTTCAGTCCAGATCCGGACCAGAGACCAGGACGATGACTGACTTAGAAGTTAGAAGATGAGGTGCATTTCCTGACCCACATATTATATAAAATGAAACTGAACACACCTGACACTGATTGAAGTAGGTGGTTTGCTTTTTAACGAAGAACTAACTATTGTTCAGTATGAGATTGTGGTAAAGCGAACCTGAAGAAGCTTGTAGAGAAACGCATCATTCACACTGTCTAATACACGGAGAAATGGAAAAAGAAATGAGGCCTTCGGTGTGTGTGTTGATTAACCTTTAAATTGAAATTTTAACCCATTTATGCCTCATGATCTTGGAATCAAACTGAATTTATGTACCCTCCTACGCATTTCCATTGCCTATTTCAAAGACATTCATGATCCTTTAATGTCCACAGAGATGCTCTAGTGGTGATCCAGTGGAACATTCGAGCCTTCATGGGGGTCAAGAATTNAATGTCCACAGAGATGCTCTAGTGGTGATCCAGTGGAACATTCGAGCCTTCATGGGGGTCAAGAATTGGCCCTGGATGAAGATGTACTTCAAGATCAAACCTCTGCTGAAGTCAGCAGAGACTGAGAAGGAGATGGCCAACATGAAGGAGGAGTTTACCAAACTGAAAGAGGCTTACGAAAAGTCTGAAGCCCGTAGAAAGGAATTAGAAGAAAAAATGGTCTCTCTTCTCCAAGAGAAGAATGACCTGCAGCTTCAAGTTCAGGCTGTAAGTTTACAATAATTCAGCATTAAAAGTAAAACTGACCCAAGCCGCCATGTGTCAAACTGCATGTTTTCAACAATAACAGGAGCAAGATAATCTCTGTGATGCTGAAGAAAGATGTGAGGGGTTGATCAAGAGCAAGATTCAGTTAGAAGCAAAACTCAAAGAGTTCTCTGAAAGACTGGAGGATGAGGAGGAGTTGAATGCAGAGCTGACTGCTAAGAAGAGGAAGCTGGAAGATGAGTGCTCTGAGTTAAAGAAGGACATTGATGACTTGGAGTTAACTCTGGCCAAAGTGGAGAAAGAGAAGCATGCTACTGAGAACAAGGTAAGCTATATAAACTAAAAATTCATTTGTATATTCCAAACAGCACCTGTTATGGAATTCAACAAAATGTTTCTGGTCATAGGTGAAGAACCTGGTTGAGGAGATGGCTGCTCAGGATGAAATTGTTGCCAAGCTGACCAAGGAAAAGAAAGCCTTACAGGAAGCTCATCAGCAAACGCTGGATGACCTGCAGAGTGAAGAAGACAAAGTCAACACTCTGACCAAAGCCAAGGCTAAGCTGGAGCAGCAAGTGGATGATGTAAGAAATGAAAAAATTCAACTGTCGTGGGAAATTGTAAACACATTTAATTCAAAGGCTGTAATTATCCTCCACTGCAGCTTGAAGGATCCCTGGAGCAAGAAAAGAAAGCTCGCATGGATCTTGAGAGAGCAAAGAGGAAGCTGGAGGGAGACTTAAAATTAGCCCAAGAGACCGTCATGGATCTGGAAAATGACAAGCAGCAGCTCGAAGAGAAGCTGAAGAAGTAACAATACAACTTACTACATGTAAAAAAAACCCCATCCTATTACACAATTAAAAGACTTAATTAAAACCTTTGTTACTCACAGGAAAGATTTTGAAATCAGCCAACTTAATGACAAAATAGAAGACGAGCAGGCAATGAGTTCCCAGCTCCAGAAAAAACTGAAAGAACTGCAGGTAATATAAGCCAAAATAAGTTAAATAAGCTTTCTGTAATATATTTCATATAGTTACGGCAATATAATGGAACATGTATGCCTTCATTATGGTCTAGGCCCGCATAGAGGAGCTGGAGGAGGAGCTGGAGGCAGAGCGAGCTGCTCGAGCCAAGGTGGAGAAGCAGAGAGCAGACTTGGCTAGAGAGCTGGAGGAGATCAGCGAGAGGCTGGAGGAGGCTGGAGGAGCAACAGCTGCTCAGATTGAGATGAACAAGAAGAGGGAGGCTGAGTTCCAGAAGCTCCGCAGAGACCTTGAAGAGGCCACTCTGCATCATGAATCCACCGCTGCCACGCTCAGGAAGAAACAAGCCGACAGCGTTGCTGACCTGGGAGAGCAGATTGACAACCTTCAGAGACTCAAGCAGAAGCTGGAGAAGGAGAAGAGCGAGCTCAGGCTGGAACTGGATGACGTGGTCTCCAATATGGAACATACTGTGAAGACAAAGGTAAATGGTATTTTATGCTGTCTGGTCAAAATTTTTCTGCATGAGATTATTTCTTGTATATTGCTGTGTCTAAGAACAAACACTTTTTTTCCTCAAATACACTTTGCAATACCTGTAATTTGTTGCCATGTGCCCCTTGTAGTATTTTATGTGCCAGTATTTTGTTTCAGAGTAATTTGGAGAAAACGTGCAGGACTCTGGAAGACCAGATGAATGAATATAAAACAAAGGCTGAAGAGGGACAGCGTAGCATCAATGACTTCACCATGCAGAAAGCAAAGCTTCAAACTGAAAATGGTAAGCCAGAGTTATTAAACGTGAACACTTACTGTGATAAACATGGAATTTAGTCTCTGAAGGTCCTACAATTTTACAATATGATACAACTTTTAATTTTCATTATTAAAATTAGGTGAACTTGTAAGGCAGCTTGAGGAAAAGGACTCCCTGGTGTCTCAACTCACCAGAGGAAAACAGTCCTACACTCAACAACTTGAAGACCTTAAAAGACAACTGGAGGAGGAAGTCAAGGTAGAAACACAATAACAATAAGACGGGATCTGCTACAGACTAAATATTGGCAACAGAGATCCACCAACATTTTCTCTGATTTCAGGCCAAGAATGCATTAGCCCATGCGGTTCAGTCTGCTCGTCATGACTGCGATCTGCTCAGGGAGCAGTATGAGGAGGAGCAGGAGGCCAAAGCTGAACTGCAGCGTGGCATGTCCAAGGCAAACTCTGAGGTGGCTCAGTGGAGAACAAAGTACGAAACTGATGCCATCCAAAGGACCGAGGAACTGGAGGAGGCCAAGTGAGTCCAGCAGCAATGCTAAAGACCAACACTTTACTTTTGTGAGACGTCAAAATGATTCAGCGGACAAACATTCAACTAAAATATCATGTAAGATGGAGGCCATAACAAGTCAAACATCAGCACCGCTGCATGAGCCTCTTCTTTGTAATTCTCAGGAAGAAGCTGGCTCAGCGTCTGCAGGAGGCTGAGGAGGCTGTTGAAGCCGTGAATGCTAAATGTTCGTCTCTGGAGAAGACCAAACACAGACTACAGAATGAGATTGAAGATCTCATGGTGGATGTGGAGAGGTCTAACGCTGCTGCCGCCGCCCTGGACAAGAAGCAAAGAAACTTTGATAAGGTTTAATTTATTGCCAATAATTTTACTGTGGATAAAAGGTAAATCCTTAAACTGAAAAGTGAACTGTCTTTCAGCTCTTGGCAGAGTGGAAGCAGAAGTATGAGGAGTCTCAGTGTGAGTTGGAGAGCTCCCAGAAGGAGGCCAGAGGTCTGAGCACAGAGCTCTTCAAACTGAAGAACTCCTATGAAGAGTCTCTGGACCATCTGGAGACCATGAAGAGAGAGAACAAAAACCTACAGGGTAAGCACAGCTCCATTNATCTCTGGACCATCTGGAGACCATGAAGAGAGAGAACAAAAACCTACAGGGTAAGCACAGCTCCATTTTAAAGAATACCTGGAGAATATTTTTGGATCAAGTAATTTGTATTTCTACACTTGACCCTCAGAGGAAATCGCTGATCTTACTGAGCAAATTGGCGAGGGTGGGAAAAATATTCATGAGCTTGAGAAGATTCGGAAACAGCTGGAGCAGGAGAAGTCTGAGATACAAACAGCTCTAGAGGAAGCAGAGGTATGCCATGCAATGAAGGACCTTAAGCATCATAATGAACTGTACCTGTACCAGGTAATATTCTGTTAAATTTAATCGATATTTAACATTCTAGGCCTCACTGGAACATGAGGAAGGGAAGATTCTCAGGGTCCAGCTGGAGTTCAATCAGGTGAAGGCTGATATTGAGCGAAAGCTGGCCGAGAAAGACGAAGAGATGGAGCAAGCAAAGAGAAACCAACAGAGAATTGTAGAGACCTTGCAGAGCTCTCTGGAGGCAGAGACTCGCAGCAGGAATGAGGCCCTCCGTCTGAAGAAGAAGATGGAGGGAGACCTCAATGAGATGGAGATCCAACTCAGCCAGGCCAACAGGCAGGCAGCCGAGGCCCAGAAACAACTGAAGTCTGTTCATGCTCATCTGAAGGTAAGCTAATGTCTCAAAAATCTGCAATATATCATCTTATTACTTTAATTACCAATTAAATGCTTCACAATAAAAATCTTCACGTTTTCATTTACAGGACACTCAAATCCAGCTGGATGAGTCTGTTCGAGCTAATGATGACCTTAAAGAGAACATCGCTATAGTGGAGAGGCGCATCAACCTGCTTCAGGCTGAACTGGAGGAACTGAGGTCTGCTCTGGAACAAACTGAGAGAGGTCGCAAACTTGCTGAGCAAGAGCTGCTGGATGTCAGCGAGAGGGTGCAGCTAC
This sequence comes from Lucifuga dentata, assembly GCA_014773175.1. Classification (NCBI taxonomy): domain Eukaryota; kingdom Metazoa; phylum Chordata; class Actinopteri; order Ophidiiformes; family Bythitidae; genus Lucifuga; species Lucifuga dentata. Next base: position 12,590 of record VXCM01007830.1, on the reverse strand, counting down.
TGCACTCACAGGTAAGACACCATGACTACCTTTGTTTTATGAAGGGTCATTTCTATGCTTACTATCTTTGCAGCACAAACTCATTTTGCAATATCCATTTAAAACCAGAACACCAGCCTGATAAACCAGAAGAAGAAGCTGGAAGGTGACACATCCCAGCTTCAAACTGAGGTAGAGGAAGCCGTGCAGGAGTGCAGAAATACTGAAGAAAAGGCCAAGAAGGCCATTACTGATGCTGCCATGATGGCAGAGGAGCTGAAGAAGGAGCAGGACACTACCTCTCATCTGGAACGCATGAAGAAGAACATGGAGCAAACCATCAAAGACCTGCAACACCGTCTGGATGAAGCTGAACAGATCGCCATGAAGGGAGGGAAGAAGCAGGTGCAGAAGCTGGAGGCCAGGGTAAGAGAATTTATCTGGACTACAACATCATTTTAAAGTTAAAATAAATATCTGTGAAAAATATACAGTTAACCCTCTGGAGTGTAATGATCAAGATTAAAGCCTACCAAGATCTGGGAGACATTAACTCTTCATCAAGTGAGCACAGCTGTTTCAGCTGAATTAGGCAGAGCAGAGAGAGATGGAAAATATGTCTCATCTATTTATTACTATTTATTGTCGGGTTTCAACTGTTATGTGTTTCTTTGTCTGTTTTGTGAAACACTTCGTAACTGTGTTTTGAAAGGTGCTATAGATAGTAAATAAAGTTATTATTATTATTATTATTATTATTATTATTATATGGCATGCTGGTGTACTTGAAGAACAGGACCGAGAATAACTGAACTAGGATGAAGTGTGTACAAATTTCAGAGAATCGAGTGATTTTTTTTTTTTGGATTAGATGTGACTTGAAAAATAAAATAAAAAAATAATCAATAATTCTATAATAAAATTATATAATAAATAATAAAATATTGCGCATTCTGCAGGTGAAGGAACTTGAACATGAGGTGGAAAGTGAACAGAAAAAGGCCAATGATGCTGTGAAGGGAGTCAGAAAATATGAAAGACGCATCAAGGAGCTTACGTATCAGGTAATCAGATATCTATGGAGATGGATCTAAGTAGTGTATGTTAAAATCATGAAGATTATGCACATTTTACAATTATGATCGAAATATATTTTTGATTTGATATCTTTTTTTGTTCTATGTAGACTGAAGAGGACCGTAAGAATCTGATACGACTGCAAGATCTGGTGGACAAGCTGCAGCTAAAGGTCAAATCCTACAAGAGAGCTGCTGAGGAGGCTGTAAGTGCTGTGACATTCAAATGGAAAACTCACAGTATAATCAAAGAAATTACAAAAGACACTGGCGGGGGATTCATAAAAAATCACAATAACTTCACAGCATCACAGTTAATAAGCGCTGTGATAATTGAAACTCATTCATAAAGATTCCCTTACGTTAATTAGCGCACCTGTGCCACATTAAGGTAGCACTGTTATAAGGTGTGTCTCAGATCAGCGTGTTGATGAGCTGCTTCATCTTGTGTCAAAATGGCATTGTGTTGTTTTGGTTTATTTTCCTTTTAGAAAATCTTTCTGTGCTTGTGGCAATTTTCGGATAATTACAAAAACTACGACAACACAAACACTACACAGTAATACAAGACAACCAAGACTAATCACACCAACAAAACAGAAGAAAAACCAAACTCCAACATATTATCACATTGATTTAACTGAACAATACTGGTGGACGTAAAAGATTTACTTGCACGATCGACACATTAAATCGGCAAAGGAAACATGAATTCTGCTTTAGAGCTCCACATTTGAAGACTGACACTATGGGCACTTTTGCACTGTCGGGCCGAACGGTTACCAGGGCCACTTCATGCCGCTCCACGCTGTTCTGGACTCATGGGAATGGTTACCGTTTCTGTTTCTATCTGTGGTGCTGCTAAAACCAGACAGGAAGTGACACAAGTGAAAGCAGCACATTTTGTGTTTGGATACGTAACTGCTGGGAGATGAGATTACTGCACCGATTACTGAAAATTATACTCTGTATCAACAAAATTATGCCAGACTTTTAAAATAAAAGGCTTAACTTAAAAAATATCCGACATATCCTTTAGCTCATGACTCGGCTATTAGATGCGGAGTCACAGAACTGAAGTAAACCTATCAGTGAACTTCTATGTCATTATGCCTGCCTACCGAAACGGTTCTGCTACGCTGAGCACGGTTATCTGTCCGTGCCAAGAAAACCGTGCTGGGTACGGTTTGTAAGCATTCCGTGCTAAACCGTTTCCAGGTGGAAACACCTTTTAACTTTTCCTCTCCGTGCTCAGAACCGTTCAGCCCGACAGTGGAAAAGAGCCCTAAAAGAACAGGTAAACGCACATATTAATCTACGCAATGTGTGATTGCTGTGTGTGGAGGGATGGAGGGTGACATGTATGTGTGTGTGTGTTTGTGTGAGGGAGACAGACATCGAGTGCAGCCAATGAGGAGGCTCAGTGCCACAAGAATGTGTGTGAGATCAGATCAAAGCTCACTATTTAAATAAACTGACTGACCATCTGAGTGGGCTTCTTGATCAGATTTATTGATCACTGTCACGTGAGGCAAATACAGTTTTAAACATCGCACAGATTTCATACTGATGAAATTTACTATCAGGCACTGATTTTAATTTTTGCCTGACGGTGTTTTATGAATCGCTTCCCTGACATGTAAATAAGGAAACATAATAAAGCCTCATTCAAGGCAAACACTAAAAGATACCGGTAATGGACATTTAGGGATAAGGGCACATATGTGACGATATTTGACGCTAAGTGTCAGTAAGCTTTATGAATCCCCCCACTATGTCCAAATATGATGTGTGTTCTGCAGGAGGAACAAGCCAACAGCCATCTCGTCAAGTTCCGAAAGCTCCAACATGAGCTGGATGAAGCTGTAGAGAGAGCCGACATCGCTGAGTCTCAGGTCAACAAGCTGCGTGCCAAGAGCCGTGACGTGGGGTCAAAGGTCGGTATAAAGTGAAATAAGTGACAGACTCAGTCCTATTAAAAAAAAAGACTGAATTATCACTTCCAGAAATGACTCTTTGCAGCATCACAGAAGCCCTCAGCAACCTTGTCTGATTCTCTGTCATCACACCTGGAAACATCATCTTTCTGAAAATGGTGGATAAATAAAATAAATGCAGTTTCCAAAATCTGTCACACATCAAGCAAAGAAAACATACAGGATATAAATGTATATATAGTATATACCCAGAAAAGTCAATCACAACAGTTAGGATGTGGTCAGTTTTATACAGTATGCATATGTAAAGTACTTCTGATGCATTCATACGTGTAAACAGAGGTAACAAAAAGAAATCAGCATTTAGTCAGAAGAAGGCCAAAGAAACTGTGGTGACAACATACACAGAATATGCATGGCAGCCATCATGCATATATGTAGTTAAAGGACCAAACCAGCAATGTGCATGAGCCTAACATATACAGCCCACATACATGTTACTGACAACCAATTTCCAAAACATAAAACCAGATCTTAGTTTTCCTGTTATTTTTCCATATCCCCTAATCTTTCAAAATCAAATGTTCAGGTGATACATCACCTTAAAATTCAATGTTTCACCTGCTAACACTTTTGCATGATTGTAGAAGGCATGGCCATTTTAATTTCTCGCTCTCCTGGGACTACATTTCCTGGTGGAGACATACATTTTCTTTCGCAGCTCCATGTGGCATCAGTTAAATAAAGTTACTTCAACAAAAAAAAAAAAAAAAAANAAAAAAAAAAAAAAAAAAACCTAACAGACTTCATGTTTGCTGTGATGGATTATGTGTCTAAAACGTGTTTCAAGTCTCTACAAGTTGATTTTAATAGAGTGCTGGAACAAACTGAAACCAATGGTAGTCTGGAAGGTAGGAAAAAGAATTTGAAAATACTGCTAAGTAGAATATTTTAGGACATGGTTGTCAGTAACGTAACATGTTTGTGGATTGTATATATTGCACTCAATGCTAAATATGTTTCTCTGACTGGTTGGCGTTGGGTCAAATCGATCACCAGTATGATCCTTTAATGTGAAATATCATCCGTGCCTCAGCAATGTAAGTGCTTGTCCTCTTTATAAATCAACACTAATAAATGATGTGAAATAGGTGTCAATTTTAGTGTAATAAAATGGCCTGTAGGCGCATTAACTTCACGTCAGTTCATCAATGGCTTCTGTGCTGCACTTTCTGGAATATTCATTATTTATTATATTCAGAACACTTCTGTGACAATACAAGGACAATACAAGGATGTTAGTTACTTTACTGATATTGCTGGCTAACGGAATATGATTCCAAGGATATGACTTAACAAACAAGGAAATGTTTCTCACTTTTTATTTAGTGTTTTTCCTCTTTGTTTCAGAAAGGGCTGGATGAAGAGTGAAGCTCCCTGCTGATGTTTCATTTCTGAGGCACATGGTGTCTCCCTAAAGCATGTCTGTTGTTACTGCAATAAAACTCATCTGCATATCTAAGCTTTTCTTGACTTTTCATTCTGAAGCTAGAAAGGAATTACGGAAAACTAAACTGACACCTTCTATTTTTTTTTATCATACAAAATGATTAGAATATTTCTCAGGATTTACAGGGCTCTGAGTTGATGTGTGTGTGTGTGTGTGTGTGTGTGTGCCAAATAGGCCACACCAATAACAAACTGTTGATTAATTACAAGAAAACAAAACAGTTTGAAGTTGAAAAAAGAAGATTTGATCTATTTTTTAAAAAGTGGTTAAAAATCCAGGAAAAAACAAAAAACAAAAACTTCTACACCTTATGGTTTCAGGAGTTATGAGCTGAAATATAAAGTGCTTCATAAAGAGCCACATAGTGGCACTATCAGCACCATAAGCTAAACAGCTTTTCATCAGTTCGTGGCTGAACTTTCACTATATTTAAAGGACCATACCACCCATTTTGCATGTTTGAGCCTAATATATTCAATCTTCATGTTACGTTACTGACAATCATTATCAAAGGATAAAACTGTATTTCAGCTTTCCTGATATTTTACAAAATCTCTTAATCTTTCAAAATCAAATATTCAAGTGATACACCCACCTTAAAAATCCATGTTTCTCCTGCTAATAGTTACACAGCCTTATGAAGTCACGGTCCTTTAAATTTTTCCATAAACGCAGGTCTTCTTTTGGGACTATATTCCCCGGTGGAGGCATACATTCACTCCACGCTTTTTATTGCGCTTAAACGCTAAAATTACATAACTTAAAAAAAAAACCTGAATACACGTCTTGTTGGTGATGATGGATTACCTATCCCAAGAACGTTTCAAGTATCAACAAGTTGATTTTAATAGCAGAATGAACTGAAACCAATGGAGATCTGGAAGGTAGGAAAAACATTTTTAATTCACCGTTCCAGCAGTATGCCTTGGGAGATGATTGTCAGTAACATTACATGTATGAAAATTGAATATATTAAGCTCAAACATGCATAATGGCCGGTATGGTCCTTAAATTGAAACATGAACCACACACACCTGAGAAAAATCATGTTAAAAATAAGCCTGATGAAAGAATATTTTATTTGAATATTTATTCACAAATTGTGGGTTTTTTTTGTTTTTTTTTTTTTTTTT
>VXCM01007829.1:0-22597 GCA_014773175.1 Lucifuga dentata | reverse complement strand
GATCAATTTCCAAAAGAAATTAACGACCGCTGGAAGATTCTGTACCCGATCATGAAGCAGCACAGGCAGAATAACAAACACGGTAGTGGATAAACTTTATGTGGATGGACAGCTGTACCGGAATCCATCTACAACCCCATGGCTTTTCTGAAGATGTCAATAGTATGAAAAGATGGATCATTTAATCATGCTTCTACTACACTTGTAACCTCCCGGAAAGAATTCAGAACACTTTGAGCCATACATCTACACACACACATTCACTCATTCACGCTCACTAAATCACTCAAAATGCACTTGTGTAATTTATGTATTTTGTCTGTCATACTTGTAGTGTCTGCTTTTGAAAAAACATACATGCCTGTAATATCAGAGTCCTTTTTCCCTACATTATGCAGCCTCTAACTTTGGTGTCCTGGAATGTATGCGGCATTCACTCACAGGCAAAGAAAACAAAAATCATGAATTATATCACTAAGTTAAATGCTACAAGAAACCCACTTATCACAGTCAGAGGAAAAATTTATGAATAAATCAAGAAATCAAGAACATAGGTCAGATCTCCCCTCATATGAATACAGCAGCAATAAAACTTCTACTTAAGCCAGATAAAGGCCCTACTCTTACATCTAGTTACCGCCCATTATCATTAATAAACACTGACATCAAAATCATCACCAAGGCACTGGCATCCCGATTAGAAAAAATACTCCCATCAACAATTCACAATTACCAAACTGGGTTTATCAAGGGACGGAATTCTACCAATAATGTCAGAAGGCTTCTTAATCTCATTAGTAAAACACAGCACTGCAACACAAAAGNCTACCAATAATGTCAGAAGGCTTCTTAATCTCATTAGTAAAACACAGCACTGCAACACAAAAGCAATAGTGGTCTCATTAGATGCAGAAAAAGCCTTTGATAAAGTCAACTGGACCTTCCTCTTTACTGTCCTTCAAAAATTTGGTTTTGGAGAATTGTTTATTCATTGGGTCACAACACTATATAACTCACCAAAGGCCACAGTCACTACTAATGGAATCATATCACAAAGTTTCACATTACAGAGAGGGACCAGACAAGGCTGCCCACTCTCACATCTACTGTTTGCGATATTTATTGAAACTCTAGCTGTTACAATATGTCAGAATATTAATATTAAAGGCATTAACTCTTCGATATCTGAACACAAAATTAACTTATATGCTGATGATATATTACTTTATCTCCAGGAACCCTCCCAATCATTACAGGAATTATTTAAACTTAGAAATGCTTTTTCTCTGCTGTCAGATTATTCTATAAATTGGTCAAAATCAATGATACTTCCTATAACTGAAGGCTGTTGGAATCCTGCAGCCCAAGATTCACACTATTCCATTCCCACAGGCAATATCAAGTATCTTGGCATCAATACTTCTCCCAAATTACCAGAGTTAGTTCATCTTAACTTCGACCCACTTCTGGATAAAATCTGTAGCGACCTGAAACGCTGGCACAATCTTCCCATCTCCCTTTTAGGATGAATAGCAACTATCAAAATGAAAATATTACTGCAAATTAATTACCTTTTCTCAATGATTCCATTCAAACCCACAGCCAAATGGTTTCAATCATTAGACTCTGCCATTTCAAAGTTTTACTGGAAAAATATAAAAGCTAAAATCAGTTTGTCCACTCTTCAGAAAAATAAAACTCAAGGTGGTCTGGACGCACCAAATTTTCTACCTTACTATTTGGCTAATCAGGTACAATATCTGATTAAATGGATTCATCTGAACCCAGTCCACAGCTCATGGATAGAGTTAGAACAGATAGAATGTGACAACATCAAACTCTCAGACTTACCCTTTATATCTACAGCCATTAGATGCCATACCTGCTTTAAAAATCCACTGATCTCTTCCACTCTGACAGCATGGTGGAAAACTCTAGAGATTACCAACTCACAAATGGAACCCTGTATGTACGCCCCCATGCATCCATCCATCCATTTTCTAAACCTGGTGCCTCGTGGGGACCGTGGGTGGGTCATGGGGCTGTGGTGGGATGGGATAGAGGACTCATGTTGCTGCACCGTGCCCCTCCATTTGTCGGCCGTGTGGGTTTTGGTCTCATGTCACGGATTTTTTAATGCACTCACTAGACTAGAACTCACATACACAGTAGCACGTTTTTTTTTTAAGGTTTTGGGGTGCAGGTGGTGGGTTTGCAGGGCAGGCTGTGGTGCAGTGATGTGCCACAGCCTCCCCATGGCAGTCTGCTATCTGCTGCTCCTGCCCTGCAATTTTAACATAATACACTTTACCACATTATAGGCCTCACTTAGGTTTTGGGGTGCAGGTGGTGGGGGTGGTGGGTTTGCAGGGCAGGCTGTGTTACAGTAATGTGCCACAGCCTCCCCATGGCAGTCTGCCATCTGCCGCTCCTGCCCTGCACTTTTAATGCAATACACTTTAGCTTTATACACTTAGGCGGGGCACACACTAAGGGGAGGAATCACTTGAATAGGGTCAGCGTGGCATGTAGGCCAGCCCTAAGTGGTTGTGTTGCTGGGGGGTAGGGGATGTGGAGCGGGTTCCCTGCATCCTGTCTCACTATTGGCCCATCCTTGGTGCCCGTGGGGCACCCAGGGCACTGTGGACTGGTGTGATGCTGGACATCTCTATGGGGGGCTCTGGGGATGTCCCTGTGGGGTGGGCGTCTTGCTTGTGGGGGCGGAGGTTGTGGTTGGTGCTGGGTGATGCTGTTCCACTCTCAGTTGTGTGGCCTCCTTACATTGGGCTTGGGCGTGTGGGGGTCTGGGTATGGACGTGCCGGCTATGTGAGGGGAGTCTTGGTGGGAGGGTTTGCCATGTGTGTGTCTGGCTTTGGGTGTCTGGGTTCCACCCCTTGCCTCTGGGCCGGGTCTCGCCCTCGCCAGCTTGGTGGGCCTTGCTCATGTGCGGGACATGGGTGTGTCAGCCTTGGCCCCTCATGCCCCGCCACTGGCATTCTACCCCTATGGTGTTGTGGCCCATGTGGTGTGGGGCTGGGGCCCTCCCAGTGGGTCACTGCTGGCGCCCTGCACCCNGGGTGGTCTGGGGGCGTGCCTCGGGGTGTTGCCTGGCCTGCTCTTCTGGTGGTCTGCCTGTCTGCTCCTGTGATGCATGTGGGTGCCCTTCCTGGCTCTTGGGCTCGTCTGTTGTCCCTGTTCTCCTCTGTCCCCCTGGAGCTCTGCGTCCTGGGTGTTTTTCCATCTGGGGCGTGTCTCCCAGCCATGTGGCTTCTGTTGGGGTTGGAGAGATCCCCGAGCTTTGGTAAGGTTCTGTGTTTAGGTCCCGGTCTGACACACCAGCTACTATTGCGATCCGATCTTAAGCTGTGATCTGGGTCTCTGAGGTTGCTGGACCAGTGTTTGAGGCCATCACCACCACTTAGTGCTGGGTGTTCTCAGAGGGATCAGGACTTTTTGGATCTGGATTGGGTGCATAGAATTTCACAATCTAAATACGTAGACTGTTTATTGCAGTCACTGCTTGTTTATGTGTTGTTGTTTGTCCTGGTCTGTTGTGTCATAGGTTTTTAGTCTCTAGTGTTTCACAGATTAAACCACTACACTGGTTATTACTGTCAGTACTCCTCTGTGTGTTTTTGTTTGTCTTTGTGTTGTTGTTCAGGTGTTTAGCCCTCCTTGATAGAAATTATTNCTCTGTGTGTTTTTGTTTGTCTTTGTGTTGTTGTTCAGGTGTTTAGCCCTCCTTGATAGAAATTATTTGTTAGTTTTAAATAAAACGTGATAGGTTGGTCAAGGAGGGCCAGTGAGGGCCACACTCACACACATTCACTTCTGCACTATATATTATCTGTCTGTTGTTAGATTAAATTGCATATATATATATATATATAAATGCCAATCTTGGCATATACCACAACTATATATGCACACACACACACACACACACACAGCAGTGCAGGAAATCCCAGCAAGGGGCAAGCACACATTACATTTCCTTTCGGAAGTGTACCGTTCCAGTTTGTTTATGCCACACAGTAGACTCATGAAATTACATATTTTATATAATTTATTTGTTTTCACATACAATTTTAAAATACATAAGACAAATATAAAAGAACTTGGAGGGTGTGGTAGAAACCTGAGTTGGCTTATATGAAAACCACACCCAGAAAACATACAAACATAATACAAGCATATAAAATCACAAATACATTTTAAATTATAATAGATAAAAAATAGCACATATATAATAGGTGTAACACAGTTTCTAAGAGTGATCATTACTATTGCTAATCAAATCAAATTGTGTCCCTGCTGTTTTTGACAACAGGGACACAATTCCACTTTGATTAACTGTTGTAGTCACTTCATACTTTGCAGATTCATTTTCAGATTAATCCAGATAATGGTTTTTTTCAGCTGACACTAAAATTAACATGAGGCAGGCACGCTGCAAAATATTTCCTACATCAACAAAAAGCATTTTAAAACCTCTGTGTTGCTCACTGTCATCAGTTGACAGGCTGTGTCTGATTGGCTGGCAGAAGTCTCCATGCAGACCAGATAATATTCCAAAACTTCTCCAGCTTTACAAAGGAAATTCCATGTCTTCATATTTCTGTTTAATTTTTTGCTGGCCCAGTTATAGAGCGCATGGGCACGTGTGCGTGTACACACACGCACGCACACACACACACATCACACATTGTCACAGTGCCTCTTTATATTATCACGTTTATTCTGTGGTGCTTAAAAACAGGAAGTGAGGCTGGCTGAGTGCTGCAGGTAGAAGGGGGGACGTGGTTCTCTACCTGCAGCAGGTGTCTCTCCTTTCCATTCAGGTTTCTCTGCTCAGGACAGGAGACAAACTGAGCGTCCTGTCACATTTCATGGAAAATTCAGTTAATACCATTAAAAGTTTTACAAATGAAAAGAAGTTGGAGAAATTTTCCAACCTGTAGAAGGAATTATTCAGTTGATTTTTATGAAAGTGTTGACATACCCAACATTGGAGACACAAGGTAGAAGTTACTTTTACTTTACTTTTTATTTTACTGCTAATACCATTTTACCAATTCATCTACTTGAAATGAGTACTTTTAACTTCAAAGCACATAGTCTCATTTTGGGATTACCATTTTTACTTAAGTAAAGGATTTGAGTTGTTTCACTATTGGCAGCAAGAAATGCATAAAGAGAAAATCGATAGCAGCCAAACCATTACGTTGATAGGAGGCTAAAATTAAAAGAGAGCTGAACACTAATGAGGGAGATCAGAGAAGAGATGGAGTGCTGTTTAGCCTTCTACATCGATTAGACATAAGCATCATATTGGCTGGTAGTGAAATGGGGCATGCTGAGGGGAGGGACATGGAACACACACTCCTTTCATAAATCCTTTGGCTTGTGTTGTTGGCAGGCTGGGACAGCAGCAGATTCCTCAGTGCTATGTTACCATTAGCTACATGCTGCGTTACCATTAGTTATGTGCTATGTTACCATTAGTTACATGCTATGTTACCATTAGCTATGTGCTATGTTACCATTACTACATGCTATGTTACCGTTAGCTACATGCTATGTTACCGTTAGCTAGATGTTACATTACCTTTAGTTACGTGCTACATTAACGTTAGTTACATGCTGTTACCGTTAGCTACATACTATGTTACCGTTAGCTAGTGCTATGTTACTGTTAGTTACATGCTATGTTACTATTAGCTATGTGCTATGTTATCATTAGCTACATGCTATGTTACCATTAGCTACATGCTATGTTACCATTAGCTAGATGCTACGTTACCATTAGTTATGTGCTATGTTACCTTTAGTTACATGCTATGTTACTATTAGCTACATGCTATGTTACTGTTAACTATGTGCTATGTTACTGTTAGCTACATGCTACATTACTGTTAGCTACGTGCTACATTACCGTTAGTTACGTACTATGTTACCATTAGCTATGTGCTATGTTACTATTAGCTATGGCTATGTTACCATTAGCTACGTGCTATGTTACATTAGCTATGTGCTATGTTACCGTTAGCTACATGCTATGTTACCATTAGCTACATGCTACATTACCATTAGTTACATGCTACGTTAATGTTAGTTACATGCTATGTTACCATTAGCTACATGCTATGTTGCCATTAGCTAGTGCTATGTTACCATTAGTTACATGCTGTTACCATTGGCTATGTACTATGTTACCGTTAGTTACGTGCTATGTTACCGTTAGTTACATGCTATGTTACCGTTAGCTATGTGCTACATTACCGTTAGTTACATGCTATGTTACCATTAGCTACGTGCTATATTACCGTTAGCCATGGCTATGTTACCGTTAGCTACATGCTATGTTATGTTAGCTACGTGCTATGTTACCGTTAGTTATGTCTATGTTACTGTTAACTATGTGCTATGTTACCATTAGCTATGTGCTATGTTACCATTAGCTACGTACTATGTTACTGTTAGCTATGTGCTATGTTACTGTTAGCTACGTGCTATGTTACCATTAGTTACGTGCTATGTTACTGTTAGCTATGGCTATGTTACCGTTAGCTACATGCTACGTTACCATTAGCCAGTACAGCTACAGCATGATTAATGCCTCAGTCCGCCTCAAACTACTACATTCCCACCCCACTTCATCTCTATGACCTTTGCATATCACACCATGCCTCTTCATCCAGCAGGAAAAAACATTGTGATAATTCATTAGTTTTCTCATTTCCTTCCTGTAGTGCCATTTTCTCATGAATGAAAAGGAAACAAACTGCTGCACAAGAACAGGCAGGAAGGTGTGTGTGTGTGTGTGTGTACAGATGTGTGTGCATATGGTGTGTGTGTGTGCCTGTGTGGTATTTGTGTGTGGATATGTGTGCATGGTGTAGGTGTGTATACATCCAAATGTAGACGACAGCGTCATTTTTAATTTCCATGTAAAAGCAGCTTTTCCTGGTGCACAGATACATTAGAGAGATTCTGGATGGAGGTATTCTCTCAGATCTCTCAAAAGTTTGATTCATTGCTGAGTTGTGGATGTTGGCAGCAGGTCTGCTATCCTAGAGATCTGAACGGGTCTGATGGGTTCAGATCACGGAGCGATACGGTAAAACACTAAACCACTTTACACTCATTTTTATTCTGTTTGTTTTTCTGATCCTCCTCTGTGACAGACTTCAACTTCTAGATATAAACGTGAGGGAAAGAGGACTGGTCAGGACAGGACACACACACACACACACACCCATACAGTATGCACAAGCATGTGATCTGTCTGTTGCAAGATTAAGTTGTGCACAGTAGAACTATATATACAGACAGCTGAAGAAAAAGAAAGTTTGATTCATTCCCGTCCTGCATGATTCAAATATAAATTTATTTTTTTCTGTCTCAACAACAGTCTCAGCAGCTGGGAACACAAACTGTGACGTGTGAAAAAGCTCTTTGTTTATAGTCCAAAGTGATTTAAAAGTCCTACAGCTTGAAGTTTTCACTCGTGCAGAAAGGACGTACACGCTGACTCCATTCTGCTCCACAGCCTTTGTTTTCCAAAAACTCCATTTATCCCACAAAACAGAGTTGCTGCTTTGCAGAGTTTGTAGAGCTTTCACCCCGTTGGTTTCCTTTCAGGTGGCTTTTGTGCAGATGGAGCTGAGTCAGCGAGTCGTGCACAATGCTCACCTCTCTCCCAGACAAAGAAACGGACCGCAGACATGAGTTAGAGAAAAGGTGGCCTTGTATTGATTGTCTGTGACAGAACCCTTCTCAGCTCGCTCTGACGTCCACATGTATTCACTAAAAAAACACGCACAAGCGAATTGATTCCAAACCATTCTGCACAGCTCATCCATAATAATGCATCACAGGAAGTGACACTGTCAGCAGAGGAATTAGTAAGATAAATTTCTCAGACATGAAGACTTTTGTGAAAGGCCACAAACACCAAGAACACTCAAACAATGATGCAGCATCTGAAGTGTCACTCTTAGTTCTCCAGCAGACTTTACGGTAAGTCTAATAAACTCTGTATTTCCCCTGTAAAAGTTTTCAATTAGAAAACGTACAAAGCCTCTGAAATCATTTTTCCATTTCACAGGAACAAACACGGTCACACTCTCCCATTTCACTTCTTTTCCTATCCTACCTTCTTATCTCCTTTGAATGTGTTTTATTTATATTTGAGTAAGTTTCATTTTGCTGTCGGCTCAAATGACCTGCAAAAGAACTCACCGTGACACACCGAAGCTTCAAATGTCAGCACTGTGCAGCCGCCAAGACGAAAAAACAAATATTAAATCTGAGTAGCATCCTTCATGTTCTTAACATTGGTAGCTAGGTAGCTATTAAAGGAGCATACCAGTGATTTTACATGTTTGAGTCCAACAACCATTTTCTAAAACAGGGATGGGCAACTTTGATGAGGACGTGGGCCAAAAATGTTTTATTCTCACAGTCAAAGGGCCACACATTAAATAAAACAAAAAATAAGGAGTGGGACCCCCAGCCCAATCTCTTTCTCTCATCTCACTCACAAGCTGCATCATAATAAAACTGTGCTCAGATGAACGTCAAGTCAACATAAAACGTGATGTGTGAGGACGGTTTTGATTGGCTGATCCTCTCTTGCCACAGGCAAAAGAAGGAAAAAAATCAACCTTGGAGCGACTAAAATGAATGCCGCATTTACATGATGCAAAATTTTGCCTTGTATGTGTATATTCTCATTAACTGATGTAGGTTTTAATTGACATGGAATTTATTTGCACTTAAAATCACGTTCAGTGTGAAAGAGCCTTTATTCTTTCTCTCTCTCTCTCTCTCTCTCTCTCTCTCTCTCTCTCCATNCAGTGTGAAAGAGCCTTTATTCTTTCTCTCTCTCTCTCTCTCTCTCTCTCTCTCTCTCTCTCCATTGTATGTCTCCGGCAGGAAATATAGTCCCAGGAAAAGACGGCTTTTACTAAGAAATTAAACAACCGTGCCATGCCTTCTACAATTGTAAATAAGTGTTAGCAGGTGAAACATTGAATTTTAAGATGTGTATCACCTGAACATTTCATTCAGAAACATTTGGGGATTTGGCAAAAAAAACAGAAAAACTAAAATATTTATGTTTTGGAAAATGGTTGTCAGTAACGTAACGTGTTTATTGGGCTTAAACATGAAAAATCACGTATTTTCCAGCTAAGTACATTTTTCTGGGATAACAGCTGACTAACATTTGGATTCAACTTTTTGTTGAGGACTGACTTTACTTTTCCAGAGCTCCTTTCAGGAAGTGTGAGAATGTGTTTGCTGTGCAGCATTCCAGCTGGTGAGAATATGAAAGCAGGAAGCAGTGTGTGGCAGCTTACAGGACATTCCTACAGGACGTTCACACCATCATCCATCTGCTGTGAGGCATTCCCTGGCCATCCTGCTGTGTGTGTGTGTGTGTGTGTGAGTGTGAGTGTGTGTGAAGTACCATGCAGCAGATACTGCAGGTCTTTACACCCTTTGAAATGTTCTGGTTTTGCTGCCTTGAGATGAGAAATAAAAACTCATTAAATGAGGTTGTTTGCACTTATAGCATCTTCCCAAAATGCTGTTTGTAACTGTACAGATGCACTTTCACAGTCCTAAAGGTAAGATCACACATTTTAATGAGACTTATCTCAAGCCTGTTTAGTGTAATCTCTCTGATCTTATCTTGGCGGAGCTTTAGATAACTTTTCTTTGTTGCCTGGTATCTTGGAACATGGACTGTGTTACAAATACAGTATAAATTGCTTTTTACTTAGAAAATACAGAATTATTTGTGAGGTTTTCTGCCACAGAGGAATGTTTCAGCTTTAATGGTATATTAGGTAGAAGAGCTGTTAGAAAGAAAAGGAGACGTCACATTTTCACCAGCTGCTAATTTTCTTATGTATCAGGAAGAACTTCCACAGGAAGGGTGTAACACATACACACACACACACATGCAGGCAGCCACCTCGTATGATCAATACTTCCTCAGCTTCCCACTATGCTTCCACTCGTGGATTGACCGGCTGATGTGAGTGAAGTTGACTCAGCCACATTGTTAAAATAATAAATAGTGCTATGTTTGTGCTGATTTGTGCTGAAACAAATTATTGTTTGTGCTGCCTCCATTTTTAAGATATTAACAATTATATTAAAGGTCATCCAGAGGTCAAGCAGCTCAGTCACTTTGATTCTAACCAAAGCAGTTTCATTTGTTAGTGCTACGTTTGTGCTGATTTGTGCTGAAAAAAATGTAATTTGTGCTGCTGCCACATATGAGATATTAACAGTTTTCAACTGATGATGTCATCAGCTCCATTTTCTCACATTGTTTCAGTGTAATGGTTTTTTTTCTTTTGTAAGAAACATGTTATGTGTGTTGTGTTTTGGTTAGGAACTCAGGTGCAGCAAGGTAAGAATTATCAACCACAAACTTTTTTTGTAATGAACACAATGTGTAAACGATAATGGAGCTTGTGCTGCTATGTAGGATACAGACAAACGTGACAGTCTTCAAAATAAGAACATATAACCACAATGTGTTTTCAATGGGCTTTTCTGCTTTACATATCACGTGTCTTTGTATGTGATACACAGCAATATGTGGTCACATTGTTTAAAATATATTATTCTTATTATTATTATTTTTTTTTTTTGTTATTAGGGAGCCATTGTTTTATGTTTGCATTGATCTGNCTTATTATTATTATTTTTTTTTTTTGTTATTAGGGAGCCATTGTTTTATGTTTGCATTGATCTGAATTGATTTTATGTTGGCAGAAAACCTATTCCAGTTTCCGCCACAAGGGGGCGTTTGTAACTAATGAGTAGCCTTTAGTTGCACCCAGTCTCCATACTGGCTGAAGTGAGAGCGACGTCACATGTCTTATTGCCCAAATAATCTTTTATCCTGTTTAAAATGATAAAATTGTCGTCAAAGTTTCACTGTCATATTGTAACCAAAGTTAATTTATGCTGTGGTAAAGAGAAAAAATGTTTTATTTGTTAAGATCTTTGAAAAATATCCATCCATCCATTTTCATCTGCTTATCCAGGTCCTGGTCGTGTTGGCAGCAGACTAAGCAGCCCAGCCCACACTTCCCTGTCCCAGGCCAGGCTGTCTAAGTCCTCCTGGGGGACTACGAGGCATTCCCAGGTCAGCCAGGAAATATAATCCCTCCAGCATGTCCCGGGTCTTCTCCGGGGTGCCTCTTCTCAGCTGGACGTGCCTGGAAGACCTCCCTAGGGAGACGACCAGGGGACATCCTTACTAGGTGCCCGAACCACTTCAACTGGCTCCTTTCAATGCAGAGGAGCAGCAGCTCTACTAGGAGTCCCTTCCGGATGTCTGAGCTTCTCACCCTGTCCCTGAGAGTGAGCCCAGACACCTTACAGAGGAACCTCATTTCCACTGCTTGTATCTGTGATCTTATCCTTTCAGTCACTATCCAAAGCTCATGACCATAGGTGAGCATAGGATATATCCTGGATATCCAGGATCCCACCCAAAGTCTCCAAGAAGGCTGGGTCCTCTGAACAGCAGTTTGGTGCCTCAGCACAAACTACAGTCAGAGCCCTCTTTGCAACATGAAGTTGCATTGAGGCAGCCCTCTCGTTCACCAGGGAGAACTCCAAAATTTCAGCGCTCACCCTGGGATTTGTGAACATCTCCACATCCGCCCAGCACCTCTCACCCTGAGCAACTCCGGAGAAAGAGCCACCTTATCATGGTGGAGGGGTTTGTGTGCTCCAGTGATCCTGGGAGCTGTGTTGTCTGGAGCGTTTGCTCCTGGTAGGGTCTCCCTTGGCAAATTGGTCCCAGGTAAGGAGCCAGACTAAGAGCAATTCACAATCCCTTCATGAAAGACACTGATGAGGAAGGAGCCAGGAGCCACCTCGCTCAGAAGAGGGAAACCAGGGCCTCCCTCTGGAGCCAGGCTCAGGAGGGGGGGGGGGGNGGGGGGGGGGGGAACACTCGTAGGCAAGCATCTTTTGGTCGGGCCGGTACCATGGGGCTTGGTCAGGCTCAGCCTGAAAAGATAACGTGGTGTCAGCTCCTTGTGGACCCCCCACCCACAAGGAGAGAGAATGAAGGGTCTGGTGCGCTGCCGAACGGGCGGTGGACAGGGGTGTAGGCCCACGCAGACTGTCTCTTTGTAAGAGAAAAACATAATAACCCATTAATGTAATTAGTTGTATAACTAGTGTTGGTGTTTTAAAATTTGTGTATGTATGTGTGTGTGTGTGTGTGTGTATATATATATGTGTGTAATCTCCCTCTCACCATGGGGTGGTTGTTTGTGTCTTCCTCAAGCTGGGGTCCTCTACCAGAGAGTTTGAGGGTTCTGCAGTATCTTAGCTGTTCCTAGGACTGCACTCTTCTGGACAGAGACCTCAGATGTTGTTCCTGGAATCTCTTGGAGCCACTCTCCCAGTTTGGGGGTCACAGCCCTGAGTGCTCCAATTACCATTGGGACCACTTTGGACTTCACCTTCCATGTCCATTCCAGTTCCTCTTTCAGCCCTTGGTACTTCTGGATCTTCTCGTGCTCTTTCTTCCTGATGTTGCTGTCAGCTGGGACTGCCACATCTGTCACAATGGCCCTCTTCTGCTCCTTGTCAACCACCACCACCATGTCTGGTTGGTTAGCCAGCAGCTGCTTGTCTGTCTGGAACTTGAAGTCCCACAGGACCTTAGCTCTGCTATTCTCAACCACCTTTGGTGGTGTCTCCCATTTGGACTTAGGGACTTTCAGTCCGTATTCGACACAGATGTTCCTGTACACTATCCCAGCCACCTGGCTATGCCTCTCAGTGTACGCTGAGAGGCATGAATATTGAATAAAACCCTGCCTGCTGGTTTTCCCGCCCCACCTCTCTGATGGCTGATTGATGACTGATTTTTTCCCTGGAGAGTGGAGCTCTCTGTGTGCTGACGGTCTGCCATGATCGAGAATGCGACCTTGTCACAGGAGGGGCATTCATAAACTGCAAACAATACCCTTGGGTCATTGTCAAAACAACCCAGGGGTCTGCCCCCAGGGCTTCACAAAGCCTCTGAGGGCAGGGGCAGGCTTGGGGTGATGTTATGTCAGGACTGAGAGAAGGGCTGGGTCTGCCCCTGGCCCCCACTGCCTTATCTACTGCTTTTAGACTTGCCCTACTGTGATGCCTCCAGCTGGTTCCTTAGATCACCCTGACTCCAGGTAGGCTGAGGTTGCCTAGGCTGCTGTGGTTGAGGCTGGTGCCATTCCTGGCTCTGCCTTAAAGTACCCGACACCTCGCGAGCACAGCGGCAAGCTTTCTTAGCCTGCTGAAGCATCTTGGTAGCATCAGGCCCAAACATGGCAGGCAGCTCTAAGGGTAATTTCAGTAGACATGCCTTGTCCTCTGGCTGCAGAATGGACTGTGATGGCCACAAGTGGCGCTAGCTCCCCAAAGCCCTGCCATGGCTTTGCCAGCTGCTTCCACTTACTCTCTCATTAGTTTAGGGAGAAGTGAGGAGACATGTTGCAACTTCATTAGCAGTTCTACATCAGACTCCTCCTTCAACTGCTGAGTCACATGGTGTAGGTAAAGAGCCAGTATGGCACCTGTATTAGCCAGCTGGGTCTGAACCGTGTTATGCATCTTGGTCAACAAGGCAAATGCATCATTTTGCAGTTCCTGCTTGGGCAACTATTTTTCCCAAGGACTGATTTCGATGGAGACACCAAGGCTGCCAGAGCCTGGCCCATCGAAGGTAACAGCCTACAGCCTATTCTCTCCCAATTATGGACCGATGCCAAGTGTTTACAGAGCCCTGACCAGTGATCAACGCCCAAAGGTGCCTGAAACTGCTTTCGAACCACATCCTCAAAGTCAGAAAGAAGAGGCACTTCAAACTGCATGGACCGACTCCCATTCTTGTCATCAAAGTGGGAGGGGGCGGGCCCCTGATCAGATGGCAGCTCATTATTTAAGGCTGTAGCCACCCTGCTAACAATCTCTTGGAGGAGACTGTTGCTCACGCTCCTCTGTGACTGTCTCCTGCTGCCCCAAAGGGAACACATTGTCCTCGCCTGAGGCTTCCAGGTGGAGGACATCAATGTCCCTATCTGATTCAGGGGAAGAAGGACATCCCTTAACCACCTGATCTCCAAGTGAATCTATGTCAGCTGGAGACACAGAAGCAGGGATCTTACTAGTTGTTGCATGAGACCCCTGTAATACAAACCGCTCACCCCTCATTGAGCTTATTGTAGTGGTGGATGGTGGGGGGGCAACTTTGCATTCCACACCATGCATTGCTGAAGCTGCATTCCTGGGGTGCTTAGCTGACTGCCATCCTTGAGCAGAGGTGGATGGTTTACCAAACATATGATAAAGGGCCTCTCTTTACCTTGCTAACATACAAAAACAGCTCATGCATGAAACTGGGTTATCCTAGCTGTCAGTGCATGTTTTACTCTGAAACAGAGCACACAATGTTCATGTCCTTCCTCCACAGGCATTTTTACACTGCAGCTCATGCAGGGAGGTCCCTCACGGCTTGCCATACTGACGTCACTGAGAGACCAGGAAGTACACTCGCGCACAGTGCCTTATGTTTGTAGCTTTAGCTGCTGCTAATGCCCTGTTACATCAACACAACAGCGAGGACCTCCACACTATTCCCACAGACTAGGTCAGTTTCAATAGTGGACCTTTTTTTTTGTGTACGAGGGAAAATGCGCGGATGCGTAAGCTGGAGGATCCCAGCGATACACCTCACAATACTCCCGTACTATACCAGGCAGAGAGGGACGCCACACCACTCCCGCCGACTAGGTCAACTTCAGTAGTGGGCTATACCTGGGTGCATTGGCAGAGCTGATTGTGCAATACACCGTACAGTACCATCTCAATACCACAAATAAAGAAAGGACAATAAGCTATCCTGAGAGGGGCCTGCAGACCCACTCTCCTACACACCAGTAAGTGGATGTTTCGCTGATCTCCCTTCCCAAACTAAAGTTTTAAACGTCGTGTCTGCTCTCACGTCATCTAGGAAATCAATGAATCAGTGAAACTATACACACCTGGGCCTTATAAGCCTGAGCATGGCCACAAGTGGTGTGTCTTAAAGATATATGCACGTCAGTTGCCCCAGTGGGTCAGTCCCTGTACATATGGAATATGTAACTGTGTGGAGAATAGTCTCGATATGATAGAGAACAGCTCTGTTCAAATTAACAGTGATTTTTGGAAGTTTTGAATTTTAGTAAAAAAGCTGCTTTTAGGTTAAAACACTGCAAGCATAAATTTTTAGAAATTTTAGAATTTTAGAACGGGGCAGGTTATGTCAGTGAAAGCACCAGTTTTATAGATTTTTATTTTTTTTTTTTAGCCTCGTCAAGCTTAAAAAACTCAATTCAACATGGAGTGNATAGATTTTTATTTTTTTTTTTTAGCCTCGTCAAGCTTAAAAAACTCAATTCAACATGGAGTGCAGCTGTTTCTCAAGCATCAAAATGTCTGACCTGTGACATATGACGTTACACAGGTTCATGCTAAAAGACAAAATAATAGTACCTTTTACTGTATGCTCATATATAAGCTGACCCCTTGATGTTGTTCCATCAATTTATTTGTTTAGCAAATTACCTGTTTTTTTCTGGGTATTGTCATAGTATTCCTCTGATTTTCTGAAAATAATCCAAGTACCGGTAAACATGATATTTATGTCAGTAGCTGATTACTGTAACTGACCAATCACAACAGAGCTTACTGGCTGCCGCAAAATGTGCTGAATAAGAAGTTTAGTCAAGAAATATCTCATTCTAAGGTATGATTTAAACTATTTTCATGGGTAGTGGTAATGGTAGTATTTCCACTGTTGGAAATTTCCTTCTCTGGGATCAAATTTTAATTTCTCATGTATAAGCCGACCCCCAATTTGCTTTGTGAAATTTGGTAATACAAACTGGGCTTATACTCAAGTATATACGGTAAATAAAGAGAAAAGCCAATGCTGTGTTCTCATCATTGACTTGTCTACAGTCTGCAGCATCCAGCAAAAGTGTGAAACCCACAACAGCGTGGAGTCCATCATCTTAATAAGAGAAATGCATCAACAAAGGTTCAGCTGAATCTGTTTTGATGGTTTTGTCCTCCTGTAGGTCTTTACACTGCGTAACTTTAGTGGCCATTGTAAAATCAAGTGCGAGAAATCAGTGTCGCAAGGCAAAGACACAGAGAACTACAGTGTCCTGCACAGACCAAACTTAATTTTCTGCTTTGATTAAAGATAACATTAAAAACCACAACCTTTTGTAAAAAAAAAGTGTTTGCATATTACAGTATTGATTTATAGCTGCTACACAGAAAATACCATTTGCATTGTTCTCAAAAAAAAAAAAAAAAAAANAAAAAAAAAAAAAAAAAAAAATGTTAGCATTTGATGAAGAAATATGTACATCATAACCCAACATAATATGGGCTTTTTGTAGAATTGTCCAGTAACTCACGTTCTTAGGGAATGGATAGGGAATCTGTCAGTTCCTACACATCAGTCAAAACAAGTGCCACTTCAGTTGTTTTTCAATCCATAGAAAGAGATGGATGTAGCATGATATCATTAACAGGTTTAAGAAAAATGAAGATTAGATTTTGGTAACCTCATGCTGCCAACTTGAAATAAAAATCCACCATATTTTGTTAAGTGGAGGAGGCCTGGCTGGAGCTGAGATGATAAAACCTGAAACACGGGTCAATGAAGCAAACATGCCCAACAATGGGATCTTTTCTTTCAGTCACAGGCAATCTGTTTTGTTGGTGCTATTTCCTAGTGGTAATTGGAGGAACTGCAGCTAAAAACTTTTCTGCAGTCACTTGATCACTCAGCTGTGGTGGCTGCTGCTATGCTGAAGAAATTAATGCTGCAATTCAAGATGTTGATTTGTTTGTTTTTTTTTTGGTCTGGCTTTAAATTATGATGGATTATCATAGTGTTTGAACTCAGCTGGGATGTTCTCCAAGAGGAAAGATCCTGTATTATGTATGATGAGGTTATTGTGTCCTGGAAAGGATGAAAAACAAAGCATGGCTGCTACTGTTGATTTCTGGCCTGGCAGAGTTTTGATTTGTTGATTTTGGTATCTCTAGCCCTAACACATTTCGTGTAGCAACAAAAGCTAGAGGGACCGCGCTGCCACGAGCTTTTAGGAGATTGAGATGGTAAATTTGCTGTCACCCTGTCAGAGCTACCTTGTAATCAACATCTCCCTCTTGATATGTGACCAAGAACACACCATGTAACTTAGCGTGTAATTTACAGCTGTAAGAAGGAAGCAATAAAAACATTTTATCTACCTTCAAAAATGGTCTCAGCAGGATATTTCACATTCAGGTGATATTGATGTTCCAGCATCTTGGGAAAAATCTTTGAGTTTTCTTACAGATTTGCTACAGATTTCAGTTCTTACCAGTGGCTTCCCATTTTTCCTTGATTTGGATTAGTATGCCTCATATAGCTCCAATAGTTCAAATATAGCTGTGACCTGAGGTACTTCCAGTGTGAAATATAACAAGGATGCAGACATTTAGCCCAATTATAGCTAATCTTGTGCTATATGAATAGATCATTACTGTGAGCATTTCATGAACACACTCATCAGTCTGTTAATTGGGGGTATTTCAGTCGCCTAAATGATGCACACTAATATGTACAGTCTCATTGGTATGAATGACATAGTCTCATTATTTAAACCATGTACAGAATGATTCAAAGCCTGAATATCATCTTCAGCACAAGACATTTTTTCACACAGAATGCCTGCTTTATCTGTGCTGTGGAATCAAACAATAGCAATAGAGCCCAATAGCATAATCATGCCATATCATTTTCCTCAGTGTAATTGAATAGAGGTATCTGTTTGGTAATTTTTTACACCAACATGCAGCCGTGAGCGTTTCATTATGTCACATATGACCTGCAGTACCTGTAACTCATTCTGTCCTCTCTGAGAAGCAACTCCAGGACGTCTGTCAGTAATCTCTTAAGTCATATTTAGGGATGCAGAAGAATAACGCTGGTGTTCCTCCTGAGCGCTGTGGAGATTATCACCGCTTAGCTGTGGTAACTGTGGGCTGAGTGGAGTTTCACTGTGGATACTCTGCTGTTCAATGTTGACCTTGACTGGCCACGGTTTTGTCATTATTTATGAATTTACTGGCCATAACTGTACATGTGAAATAAAATTACAAACACAATTTCTTTCATGATAAATTGAACTCGTGATCATCATCATTCTGACAGGTTGTGGTACGTGTAGTTTACCTGTTCTTCTTACATTTCATTGGTTTGCTGCCAGAGGAACATCTCACAACACGTTGTAGTTTTACCTTTTGCACATAATGTGCTTAATTTATTATAATAATATTGTAGTGCCTAATTATTAATTGCATTATTTACTATTGTTGTTGATGCACTGCAGTTTACAAACAAATAAATGGAAACAAACTAAAACACAAATTTTTTTTTTTTTTATGTTGGAAGCCAAGAAAGCAAAGAAAAAGCTAAAAAAGTGAAGCACATCAATGCTTTTTATAACGTCAGAACACACTTACACTGTCACAATGATTTATTTATTGTTTTGTTGATTGGTTTATTTACATCTTAATTACAAGACAGATTTCCACTTTAGGAAGAATGTGTCAGTAGTTGTTTGTGATAATTAGATGTGTGATGGATGGCGATGTGTCACGGCTCATGACATCGACTTCCACTTCTGTGTAAAGTGGGTGGTTTGTAGCAGCCTCTGGAGCCCAAAGGTTTCCATGGCAACAGAGCTGAACACCTCTTATATGTAGACAATGGCTTAGCAGATACTGCACATCCACATAATGTCAATCAATTATGCATGAATGTTATTATTCAAGCAGACAGCTTATTGGCAGATATTGTCATCTTATCTCTTTAGTATCGTGTGCAGATGTATACTATAATATACAATAGACAGTAGTCATAGTGTCAAACATCAGACATTACACAAGGAAATGGACAAAAAGAAATGTTTTCATATCAGCTGTAAGTAGAATGTAACAGCAGTCGTTTTTGCTAAATAACAGAAGGTGGCCACACACAACGCAAACGTGCACAGATTTATCACTTCCTTTATGCTCTCCAAGATTCTAAAGAACAGTGACTACGTTTTGTTGCTCATTTGAGGATTCTTGCACATTGTAAAATAGTCTCATGTGTGCTGTTTTTGTGACAATTTCATGGCCTTTGATGTTATTTTGGGTCCAATTCACTATGCCGACAGGTAAACATCCTCTAATTCTGCTGCTGCTGCCCATTATAAGTGCAAATGTGGACTTTTGGTGGATTTAATAGCTCTGTTTCATCAGAACACACAAACTCCCAGATCGGCATAGATGCTCTCCAGATGGCCAGCTGAAAAACAAGCAGAAAACAAAGGTGAATAAATATGAATAAAAGCTCGCTGTCAGCCTCTTAATAAGATTAGTAATGTTGCAGCTAGGATGTTTGTCACATGGACAACTTATATAATGCAACCATGTCTGTTAGGTCCTGCTGGTCCAATTGCTGGTGATCCATGGGAAATATAATGGTTTCTGAGTGGCCTATTGATTTGTTAAGGAATGTAATTCCATAGTTCTATAGAATGCTATTGATGCTATAGCACAGTGTTCCCCAATTAGTTTTCCCCAAGGGCCAAATTATGTCAAGCATGCCAAGACAAAGGCCAAAATGTCCGGGGGGTATTATTATTATTATTATTATTAGTAGTAGTAGTAGTAGTAGTGGTAGTAGTAGTAATAATTTAGACCTGGGATTCTCAAAGCCTGTGTTGACGGTCACACAAGGAAAAAAAATGCTGTCTTGAAACAAAATAAGTCCAAAACCAACCATTTAATTAGCCATAAGTTACCATCAGACTGAATATCAGGCTATAAATACCAAATAGTATTTGCTTTTCTTGTGGCAAACAATATTATTTGCTTATATTTTTGTATTATTTTAATTTATTTTTATATTATTTAATTGTATTAAATTTTACCAACTATAGTTTGCTGTTGTTTTAGTAGTACTGCCTTTTNTATTATTTAATTGTATTAAATTTTACCAACTATAGTTTGCTGTTGTTTTAGTAGTACTGCCTTTTCCTCCATTTCTGTCTCTCATCTCAGTTATTCTTTTTAATTAAGCTCCTTAACATTCATCTCTCTCTCTCTCTCTCTCTCTCTCTCTCTCTCTCTTTCTCTCTCTCTCTCTCTCTGTCTCTCTCTCTCTCTTCTCTGAATATAGTATATAATATAGTGTTTAACTTCCCAGACCAACTTTCCAGCAGTTCTGTCATGTGACGTGCCATTAGTGCCAATGGGTCGGCGCAGGCCGGATCTGGCCCACGGGCCACCTATTGAGGTTCCCTGCTATAGCATGTCAATAGTGACTCTTTGTTCACTGTGACATTAGAAAAAAAATTTTTAATGCAGCTGGGGAACATTTTGTGGCCACTACATGCCAGCATCAGTTCCTTGGTTGTATGTCCTATTTGTGCCCTTTGGTTCACATGATGTTTATCTTATGGATATTTATTGTGAAATATGACTGATTTTTATATTTTTGGTGACCCTGTTAGATTTCCTACAGAAACACAAACAGGTGAAAAACTTCTGGGAATTTTTACCAACACCTTAATTCCTGTCAAGATCTAAGAAAAAAAAAATTGATAGATAAATAGAGTTCATAGACAATAAAAGATAATAGATATTCTTGGTCCAGGTGTTGACTGTGATGAGCCTCTAACACCACCCTCAAGACAAAATCTCCACTGCACTAGAAATATGAAAATCCAGTTTTCATATGTGAACCATTTCATGCCTTGTTTCAATCAGAACAAGTAGCCATTAGCTCTCTACCTAGTCAAATTCACTAGCTCACTTCCCAACTGGATGTATCCAGAATACTTCCCCAGAAAGGAGTCCAGAAAGACATCCTGATCCTGACGTCTGAGTCACGGCGGCGGGCAGCTTTCAGTACAAAGGACCAGCAGTTCTGATCTGAGCTCTCTGCTCACACCTGCAGGAAACTGACTTCGGCTGTTTGAATCTGTGACCTTGTTCTTCTCTGCATACAGATTATGGCATAGGTGGTAACCGGGATGTAAATTGACTGTTAAATCCAGAAATTTGCCTTCAAACTCACATGTGGTGCCTGCATCATTGCTTGTTGCACCAATCTGCCTGTTGATTTTACACTCAATCCTTCCTTCATCTCTTTAGTCCAAACGCCTTCACCTCAGCCATTGACTCAGCCCCCAAATGGAGGGACAGTCCACCATTTTGCTATATTTTCCATGGCCTCAGAGTTGGAATGCTGACTTCCATTCCATTTGTGTCACATTAAACAGTAGCTCTGTGCATAATGGAGGTCACAGAACTATATGAGCAGAGAAGCAGAGAAGCCATGCTGAGGTCACCCAACTCCAAACTCTCCAGTCCTCAGTTGGTTAGATTCTGTCCATCCAGCTCATAAAGAGAGTCAGTAATGGGACATGGCCTTGGTGATCACAGAGGCTGTATTGCAAACTTTCAGGTTGATTACTTGCAGACCATCAGGTTCTTTGGTTGCACCAGACACAACGATCATAATTACCTTCTGGCCACAGCTTAGAGAAGCTGCCTTAGTGTATGGACCTCAGTGTATCAGCGTATGCACCTCAGTGTATGAACCTCAGCATATGGACCTCAGGGTAAGTACCTCAGCATACAAACCTCAGCATATCAATCTCAGCATCTAGACCTCAGTGTATGGACCTCAACGTACGGACCTCAGCGTACGGACCTCAGCGTACGGACCTCAGCATATAGACATCAGCATATAGACCTCAGCATGTAGACCTCAGTGTATGGACCTCAGCGTATGGACCACGGCGTATTGACCTCGGCCTATGGACCTCAGTGTATCAGTGTATGCACCTCAGTGTATGAACCTCAGCATATGGACCTCAGGGTAAGTACCTGAGCGTACAAACCTCAGCATATCAATCTCAGCATCTAGACCTCAGCGTATGGACCTCAGCGTAAGGACCTCAGCGTACGGACCTCAGCATATAGACATCAGCATACAGACCTCAGCATGTAGACCTCAGTGTATGGACCTCAGCGTATGGACCACGGCGTATTGACCTCGGCCTATGGACCTCAGTGTACAGACTTCAGCATGTAGACCTCAGCATGTAGACCTCAGCATGTGGACCTCAGCATGTAGACCTCAGTATGTAGACCTCGGCGTATGGACTTCGGTTATCGACCTCAGCGTATGGACCTCAGTGTACGGCCCTCAGCCTATGGACATCAGTGTGGAAATTTGCTGCTGATCTGATGATACAATCATAAAGTTTACTCTCAGAGGTTGTGGGTAACACCAATGTTACCTTTATTTTTAAAACTGTAGAATAAAAGAGTTCATTAAACTCAAGAAAACGGTCAGTAGCAGAAGGATAAACTTGTGATGGTGAATGCTTATTCTTCTTCTTTTCCTTTCGGCTTTCCCTTCAGGGGTCACCACAGCGAATCATCTGCCTCCAT
>VXCM01007827.1:0-20216 GCA_014773175.1 Lucifuga dentata | reverse complement strand
ATGTATGAAAATTGAATATATTAGGCTCAAACATGCAAAATGGGTGGTATGGTCCTTTAACCTGTATTTGCCTCACATGTATTAGTGATCAATACGTTTGATTGGTAAGTGAACTCAGCTGATCCGTCAGTATATTATATTTATGTGGTGAGTTTTGCTTTGATCTGACACAATTCACACTGCATTGAGCCTCTTCAAGCCTCATCTGCTGCTCTGCATCTCTCTCTCTCTCTCTCTCTCTCTCTCACACACACACCACATGTGCGGGTGTGTGGATATACGTATATTCGTGTCAATCTCTTCAAAGTGGAGCTCTAAAACAGGGAGTTTGTGTCTTTAAAGTTGAACAGCAGATGAATCAGGATAAATCCTGACTCTTAAATATGAAGCAGCTCGTTAACACTTATCTTCATCAGTTTTTACCTGAGACACACCTGACAACAACATGTCACTAACGGGACAGCGATGACACGTTTATGTGAGGGAAACTTTATGAAGTAGCTTCAGTTAGCATGATGGTTATTAACATGACAGCAGGTAGTTCACGTGATTTTTTTTTTAAAAATTAATCCCACCTAATATTTTGTTTCACACTTTTTACAGTGTCATTGAATCTGCCAGATAAATCTGTCAGTTGATTGAGTTTCGCGGTGAGGAAGAGATCTGGCTGGCAGGTAGACAGGAAATGGGCGGGGCTCTTGTAGCGTGTTGTGTTGTGTTCCTGCTCTGTGCGTATTTGCAGCTCCTCAGTTTTACCTGCTTTTTGGTTTTCTCCAAGCGTGTGAGAGTGATCCATGGCTCAGTGATCCGTCCTGAGTTGGCAGAATAAAGTTGAGACAATAGTTTTTAACTTCTGTCTGAGACGCTGCAATATTACAAATGTCATCCATGTTGAAAATGTGATCATCTGTCCATATTAGGAGTTCTACATCGGCAAACTTTAGCAATTCACGTCAGCATCACTGTGGCTCTTTGATACAGTCCATGAATGTGATAAACATCATACCTGGTTAGGTCATCCCACAAGTTCCCACAGGAAGTCAATTACCAGATGGACAAAAATGCATTAAAAATAAAAGAAAAGAAGAATAGGAGCGCATGATTAAAATGATTATGTAGTTACAGAATGAAACTGACAATACAAACTGAAAGCAGCAAACAGTAATATGTGATTTATGGTAAATGATAAATCCTTTTAGTGTCATATGTCAAGTACAAATGAAATTCAGCCTCTGCTTTTAACCGTCTCTAAGCGGCGGTGGGCTGTACGGCGCCCAGAGACAGACGCCAGTCCTAAAGCAGCACCTGGTCAGGACGTGACAGGAGAACTCAGCCTAACATACATGTGTATGATGGTGGAAGAAACCGGAGGAAACCCACACAGACACAGGGAGAACATACAAACTCCACATAGTCATTTTGAGCCATTTGTCCATTTTATGAAGGATACAGCAGATGAAAGCTTCCCCAGAACAAAAAGCGTTTCACTAAGGTTCCACCTTTCAGTAAACTGCTTATGGTGGAAAAAAAAAAGAAAAGAAACTAACAAACATTACATTTCAATTACACAGGAAGAAATGTCAATCCTGACTTTGAGGTAATATGCATGTCCACACAAAGAAGACTGTCCTCACTTCTCTGTATGTGTCAGCCAACATGTCATGTCATGGACACAAGCATCATATCATGGATGTGTCATATCATGGACATGTCATGTCATGTCAAAGACATGTCATATCATGGACATGTCATATCATGCCATAGACGTGTCATATCATGGACGTGTCAGGTCATGTCATATCATAGACGTGTCATATCATGGATGTGTCATGTCATGGATGTGTCGTCATAATATGGATGTACCATGTCATGACATGGATGTCTCATGTCATGTCATTAGACACATCATGTCATAGATGTGTCATGCCATGGACGTATCATATCATGGACATGTCACGTCATGGATGTGTAACGTCATGGATGTGTCATGTCATATCATGGACATGTCACATCATGGACGTGTCATGTCATGGATCCCACACCGTGTCCTCTATGTGCATTCTTGCCGCTAACCTGCTGCTTCCTGCTTTAAAGTCTTTCAATGTCAGTTTCAATCAAACTATTGGAAAAAATAAATTATAGTAGTTAAACACTGAATGTTTTAGAAGTCATCTTGATCAAATTCTCTGAACACAAAGTTAAATATAAATATTTACGCCAGTAACCAAAGCATGTTTCATGTAGAAAACACAGACGTTGACTCACTCAGAGTGTCTGCTAAGTACATCAGCACCAACAAGCCCTCTGACACTCAACAGTACTGAGCTCAACATGTTATGTATAAACAAGTCCTCACTGTGTGTGTGTGTGTGTGTGTGTGTGTGTGTGTGTGTGTGAGCTATAGGAGCCTGATCGATGCTCGGCCCGTGTGATGCATCGAGTGTGTTCAAGGATGATAATTAACCCACAAAGATCATTCCACAGCATTTATTGATTATCTGAGGGGTTTGATGAAGTTCATGTCTTTCTGGGCTGGAAGGTCAGAGTGTGTGTATGTGTGTGTGTGTGTGTGTGTGTGTGTGTGTGTGCATTTGNGAAGGTCAGAGTGTGTGTATGTGTGTGTGTGTGTGTGTGTGTGTGTGTGTGTGCATTTGGATTTTTCCATGAATAGAATGTGAATCCCTTTCTATAATCATTTCATAATTTAAACTTTGCTTTGCACACAGTCACACAGCATGTGTGTGGTAAATAAAAAAAAGCTGCTGACAGTCCACGTTACAGAAAACAGAGAGAGAGAGAAAGAGAGAGAGGTAACTGTAAGGAGTCTTGTAGCTCTCTGTGGGTCTGGATGTGAGAATGAGTGTGTATTGTGTCTCTGTGAACAAAAGCACGGATTTCATCAATCTTACATTCTCACATTAGCGTTAAAACCTGACATTATTTTCACACAAACGTCTGCAGGGTCTTTTCATTTACTGCTGACAGGTCAAAGAATGTTGTGCGGTTCGTTACAGGAAGGCGAGACACGGCACAGCGCCGACACTCAAAGCCTGAAGGTTATTTGACCATAAAAAATGTTTCCTGTGCTGCAACAATGAGTTATCACAATGCTTCTGTTTAGTTAAACCTCTGCAGTCTGAAGAGATTTACCTTTACTTTCCATTCATTTGGTCTTTTATTTACCATTTATAAAAGCTGCACCAAAAAAATAAAAATAAATAAATAAATAAAAAAACAGAAAAAAAAAGCCAGATGGGCAAGCCTGTCAGTTTTATACTTGTTTCCAGTAGAGGTGTGTAGTAGTGTGTTCCATTTACTCTGTTACATTTACTTAAGTAACTTTTTTCACAAAATTGTACTTTACTGAATAGTTTTATTTATGAAGGAAAAATATATACTTTTACTCCATTACATTTGGTCGCACTCTTTGTGTTACTTTTTTATTTGTTATCCGAGACATCGCTGCGACACAACGACTCAAAATTCTCCACTGTCTCCACTGCAGCAGAGACAGTGAAACCAAATGTCCGACTGCTACTTTGGTTTGGTCCAATCACATTCAGCGTTTCGTCATCTCCATGACAACGATGGGTTGACATGGCGTTGGGCTCATTGAGAGTTGATAGGTGGGCTGGCTGGTGACCTTTGCACTGAATAATATAATATTAATTAAAACGAACTTAAACTAAGCAAACATTTTTTTCTTTCATAATTTTCTTGGCACTTAGATGAAAAATAGATTCTAAAAATAGAAACGGTGGTGCGGAGAAACAACGACAATTATGGAGTTATTCGTCCCCAGTCTACCAAAACCAACAGCTACATAACGTGTTGCATCTTTGTCGCTAAAAATGTGACATTTCAGCTTCTAAGAATCAACATGGAACTTGAGGAAATGTGGCGGTAAGCTACGTTAGCTACTTAACTAGCTGCTGCTGCTAATGCTAATCCAAGTTTTCCTGTTCTATTCTGAGTAAATTCATGAAGCTAACCTAGCTAACTGTCTTAGCTACCTCCTGCTGCTAATGCTAACTCAAGTTCTCCTGTTCTATTCTGAGTAAATTCATGAAGCTAACCTAGCTAACTGTCTTAGCTACCTCCTGCTGCTAATGCTAACTCAAGTTCTCCTGTTCTATTCTGAGTAAATTCATGAAGCTAACCTAGCTAACTGTCTTAATTAGCTGTGCTGATAATGCTAACTCAGGTTTTCCTGTTTTATTCTGAGTAAATTCATGAAGCTAACCTACCTAACTGTCTTAACTAGCTGTGCTGCTAATGCTAACTCAGGTTTTCCTGTTTTATTCTGAGTAAATTCATGAAGCTAACCTAGCTAACTGTCTTGGAGTCAGGCCAGAACTGTCATGATCTGTTATGTGGTAAATATCTGATTTATTACTGTCTACTGTTTCTTTATATGATATGATTTGGATTGTATTAGAAGCTACATATGGATACTTTGCATTTTTTTTTTTCCTCAGACGAGCCTTTATAGCTTGTTGATTATTCTAAAGAATAAGCTTGATCAAAGTTACTCACTACTCAAGTAATCTTTTTAATAGATACTTTCTTACTCTCTCTCACTAAGTCATTATTTTGGTGACTACTCTTACTTATGCTTGAGTTACTATTATCATAAAGTAGCAATACTTTTACTTGAGTACACTTTCTGGCTACTCTACACACCACTGGTTTCCAGGGAAGAAACTCAGGAAATAAATCTTAAAGAATTTCCAGAGAAAAATCTAGAAAATAAAGAAAGTTTAGAAATTGGGTAAATATTTGTTAAACAGTGTTTTCAGATCAGCAGATTGTTTGCTCTGGTCTGAATCAGGACTAAATTAATTCATTGCTGCATTTACTGCTTAGTTTGACTCAGTTTCACACAGGAAAACATCCAATTAAACCAAAATCTATCCGCAAAAGTCATGTGACAACACTCTGTCTGCTCATTGGTCAGAAATGTCTGAGGGTGGAGAAAGAAAATCCAAACAGGAAGTAGTTTCTATGGTGTCAAAGTAAATCAGAGTAACAAAGATGAATGTGGATCCTTTCCTAGTCATAGCATCATTTGATCCATGAAGAAGAAAACTCTGACAGCAGAAGCTGAATCTGACTTCAAGACAACGTGTGGAAAACCACATGTTGCTTCACATGATGTGAAGAACACGTGCTGCCTTCACACGCTGAACAGGAGAATGGAGCAACATACAAGCACACGCTAACCTGAACACGTGTTCATCTGAACACGTCTTAGCTAAGATTGATGTGTTTCCACCTTTAACAGCATCTGTTTGATCTGATCAGCAAAGGTGGAGTTTACTTATCATTAAACACACGCACACACACACACACACACACACACACATAGCATCTCTGCTGCTAATCAATTAATACATCAATAAAATATGGATCATGTTCAAATCACAAATGATCCGTTCCAGAGTTCATTTGGATCTAGACTGAGGCAACAAAACAACTGGGTTAGTTTTGTCCACACTGAGTGTGATTGCTGTGTTCAGACCCTCACAAACGAATCATACCAAGAGGGGAAACGAACCTGAGTCTGACTGAACCGAATCAAACAATGTAGTGAAAACGCTCTTAAAACAATCGCTAGATCTGGATCAGCACCTAAATGAAATGGGTTCTCCTCTTTACCATGTCTCATGCATCATCAAAATTAGTTCAAAACTATTTTAGTGATCCTCCTAACAAAACAAACAGGCATACATATAACCTTGTTGGCATAGCTAACTCAAGAGGAAATTCATTATATTCATCTGAAAATATAAAAACTATATATATAAACAGGTTTTTTTTTTCCCCAAAAAACATGTAGCAGAAGCACATTTTCCTTATTTTCTCTGAACTGTGTCTGCAGGCTGTGGACAGCCTCCAAGAAGAAACCAGGATCTCAGATTTCACAAGAGAGGAGGGAGCTGATGACTGGGAGGTCAGACTGACGTTGGATTTATTTTTTTATTCAGTTAATTGCTGTATTTGGAGGCTGAAAGCTGAGCTTCTAGAATGTGAGGTTAACCTGAGGATTAAAGGAGAGCAGCGTGGTATAAACTCACCTCAGGAAACATTAACAAGTATCAGTGTAAGTAGTGAAACATTCCTCTTACAATTTTGTGCACCAAGGAGGATATGAATATTTTATTACTGCCTGAAGGTTGAACTGCTGAAGAGAAAACATGGAAACATTCCTCAGGAAACGACATACTCAGGCTGAAGCGACCGGCTGGAATAACGGGCTTTTTTTAAAATGGCATCAAAGGGTCATTTTGAGGCAAACGTGCTGCAAGTGAAACAGGAAAAAAAAACAAAACATGCTGAATCATCAGCTTTTAAAGTGCTTTCAGCCGTTTCTGCAGCAGTTTTGCATGTTTAAGCCCAATAAATACACTTACGTTAGGTTGCTGCCAATATTTTCCTAACTATAAAACCATATTTTAGTTTTCATGCTAGTTTGCCAAATTCCCTAATCTTTCAAAATCAAATGTTCAGGTGACACACCCACCTTAAAGAACCATACCAGCCATTTTGCATGTTTGAGCCTAATATATTAAACTTTCATAAATGTAACATTACTGACAATCATTTCCCAAAGGATAAAACTGTATTTCAGATTTCCTGATATTTTGCAAAATCTCTTAATCTTTCAAAATCAAATATTCAAGTGATACACCCACCTTAAAAATCCATGTTTCTCCTGCTAATAGTTACACAGCCTTATGAAGTCACGGTCCTTTAAATTTTTCCATAAACGCAGGTCTTCTTTTGGGACTATATTCCCCGGTGGAGGCATACATTCACTCCACGCTTTTTATTGAGCTTAAACACTAAAATTACATAACTTCTAAAAAAACCTGAATACACGTCTTGTTGGTGATGATGGATTACCTATCCCAAGAACGTTTACAGTATCAACAAGTTGATTTTAATAGCAGAATGAACTGAAACCAATGGAGGTCTGGAAGGTAGGAAAAACATTTTTAATTCACCGTTCCAGTAGTATGCTTTGGGAAATGATTGTCAGTAACGTTACGTGTATGAAAATTGAACATATTAGGCTCAAACATGCAAAATGGCCAGTATGGTCCTTTAAAATTCAGTGTTTCACCTGCTAACATGTCCAAATGTCGATGGCATGATAGCTTTAATTCCTGGGACTATATTCTCTGGTGGAAACACACATTTTGTTCTGTGTAGCTTCATGTCGAAATGCTAAAATGATGTTCCTTTGTTGTGTTAGCTGTGATGGATAATTTATCTCAGCACATTTCAAATCTCTACAAGTTGATTTTATTGTCATACTGGAATGAACTGAAAGCAGTGGCAGTGTGGAAGGTAGGAAAAACAATTTTAATATGTACTGCTCCAGGAGTATGTTTTGGAAAATATTTGGCAGTAATGTAACTTGAACGGAGGTAGTATTTATTGGACTCAAATATACAAAATCACCAGTATGGTCCTTTAAACACATTACGTATGATAAAATTCCTAGTTATGAATGTTCAGATAAAGTGTTTTAAGTTTGAGTTTTGAGTTTCTGGTCATAGACGAGCCACAATACAAGCATTTAATTCTAACAGCAGACTTGGACACAGATGACCAAACCGCCATTCTTTCTTCTAGAACCTTCCAAAGCCCTGAAGGAGCAACGTGATGAGAATGTGCTGATGAAACTGTTAGAAAAGAAAGATATACCACTCAGACACTCTGCATCTAAAACATCGGCAGCATGCAAATTAATGAGTGATTTAGGTAAATCCAGAAACAAAGGAATGGCCTGGAGGTGTAATCTGCATAGTGAAATTGAGACAGCAACAAAATGAATCTCATGTTTTGGTAAAGAGGAGCCTGAGGATAAAGACTTTAAAATATCTCTGACGCCAGACTATTTTTCAACATACATGATGCTGTATCCTAATGATGTCGAATTTCATAGTCAGAAATTCAGTGTAAATGTGAAGCTGGGAAGACAAAAGCATGGTTTCACGATTTACAAACATTTAATAGTGTATGGTAAAAGCGAACATTTTTAGATTTCTTATTTATAAGAATTCTTTCAACATGTCAGTAAATACATTTCTGCATATGCTAAGGACCTGACACGTTAAAATATAATCAATAAAATGTTGAAATCAGTGGCTTTATCTATTTAAAAGACATTTTTTAAAAATTTCACTTTTCAGCCTGTTAATATGACGTCATATTGGGGCCATATAAGACGGGAAAAAAACCAAGACGTTATTATTTTTAGTTTTCAAACTCGCAAATTTGACAGTTTCCAAACTAAGGAAAATAATAAGGGGGAATCAAACCGCCTCACATTGTGACTATGCCTGCAGTAATGATCTTATTAAATTATACTTTTCCGTCAGATTTAGAAATAAATACTTGTTCTTTTAGCGCAAAATCATCCATTTATCATAAGCGTACGGGCTTTTAAAACTGGCAAATTTGCCAGTTTGAAAATTCAAAATAACACCCCCCCACATACATTCAGACAGAGGAGAGTACAAAACATGTACAAAGCGGCCAATCAATTTTCGTTTTGGAATAGGAAAGCAGAAAACAAGCTGTTTTCTAGTTTTTCTTTGTATGTTTCATGCTTAAAAACTTTCTGCTTTGCTTTTGCATTTATTTCTTTGTTTGCCCCGAAAGTCTTTGGTCTTTACCTGGTTTGTAACCCACCTAAAACCAAAGAAGAAGAAGGAGAAGAAGAAGCTAATTGGACTAGCACTAGATTCAAACAGGAAATATGTCTTTGCAATAACATGCAAAGATTTTTTTTAGAAAACAGGAATATATAACAGGAATTTAGAAAAAAGGAATATCTAGTGGCGATATCGCTGCTGCATTATGAGTCTAATTTGGAGCCAGATGAGGATTTTCAATGAGGAGTGTTGGGAGATGCTGAACAAGGACTTGGAAACTGAAGCTGCTCTGATGTCAAGCTTTAGCTTGATGTCAAATGTTAGCTAATGCTAACTTTTCAAGCATGAAACTAATTTACCATTAATGAACATAAAAAGAAAAATCAGAAAACGGCTCGTTCCGACAATTGGCCAATCAAAGAGGTGTGGAGGAGAGGAAGTACATAGGAGAAAGTTACAGAGATGGACAGAAAAACACATGATGAAAAACTGACAAGTGACAGGCAGAGGAGGCAGCATCAACACCTTGTGATTCCTCAATGAGGGATTAAACGTCTCCAGCCTCAACTGAACTGAACGTTACGTTGCTTGAAGTGGAAAACCTATGCGACGGGTATGTGAGGTTGAGAAAGAAGGGGAGATCCCAGCAGAGATAGTCTCACATACTGTAGTGTTTGTTCTGGCTCTCACAATTCCT
The DNA here is from genome assembly GCA_014773175.1 of Lucifuga dentata. Taxonomy (NCBI): domain Eukaryota; kingdom Metazoa; phylum Chordata; class Actinopteri; order Ophidiiformes; family Bythitidae; genus Lucifuga; species Lucifuga dentata. Next base: position 10,853 of record VXCM01007827.1, on the reverse strand, counting down.
AAAGCGTGGTCATCATGACAATGTGAGAATCAGGAATACCAGGATGTGATATATCCGGTTCAGAGCTATCCGTGTCCTGTCCGTGCTCAGGCATGGGCTGAGTGAGCAATGACAAAAACAATGTCTGGACGATAGAAAACAAAAAAACTATTCACCTTATATATCAAGTATTAGCCGATCTCACGTATAAGCCAACCCCCTGATGTTGTTCCATCAATTTATTTGTTTAGCAAATTACCTGTTTTTCTGGGTATTGTCATAGTATTCCTGTGATTTTCTGAAAATAATCCACGTACCGGTAAACATGATATTTATTTCAGCAGCTGATTACTGTAACTGACCAATCACAGCAAAGCTTACTGGCCTCCTCAAAATGTGCTGATAAGATGTTTAGTCAGGAAATATCTCATTCTAAGGTATGATTTAAACTATTTTCATGGGTAGTGGTAATGGTAGTATTTACACCCCTGGAAATTTCCTTCTCTGGGATCTAATTTGAATTTCTCGTGTATAAGCCGACTCCCGATTTACTTTGTGAAATTTGGTAATAAAAACTCGGCTTATACTCGAGTATGTATGGTACGTTTATTGGACAAAATCCAGCATGATGCTTTCTTTTAAATATGCTGCTGGAACCAATTGTGAATTTGACTGAAACAAAGTGGACGTTGGTTGGAATGTAATTTATCACCACAAATATTCATTTGAATGGGAGAACTGGCGTACTGTAACTTAGAATTAGAACCATGTCAAGGAAGCGCCACAGGAAGTTTGGAGCAGATGAAGAAACTAACCTAATGGTTTATTTTCGGGCCAATGACATACAGGCCCAGATTCATAAAAACAGTCATAAGGAGTGTAGTGTTGCCTTAATGTGCGCCGTGATAATTGAAACTCATTCATAAAACTTCTCCTACGCTGTCACCTGAAGGCAGCGTTGCTGTGAGGTGTGACAGGTAAAAGCTGATGAAGATCAGTGTGTTAATGAGCTGCCGCATATTTACCAGCCACCATTTATCCTGATTCATCTGGTTTTAAAGGAAACAGACATTCTGCTTTAGAGATCCTCGTTTTAAAAGACTGATGCTAAAATAACAGGAAAACGTGCAATTTTAACCTCTGTGTGTGTGTGTGTGTGTGTGTGTGTGTGTGTGTGTTTGAGGAACTGATGCTGCATTCACAGACCTCAGAAGCCGAATTTTTCCCAGTTGGAAGCTTCAACTTCCAATCTCAAACCGTTCCAGCCAAATGTAATCAAAAAAGCATAGCTGAACACCAATAAATACTGTAAAATTAATTAAACTTCATAATAAATGCTAATTAAAGTAAAGTTAGAATACAGGACTGTTTGGTTGTGTTGTTTTACAATGATATTAATCACTGTGGGTATTAAACTTTGTGCAGAGAAGTAATATTCTGAAATTATTTACCCTTACGTATCAATAACAAACAGTTATTATACAAAATAGGTAGTTACCATGGCGATATATTCTGACTTTTTTTCTTTCAATTTCATGAAAGAAAAAATACTTTATTCTGCTGTTAGCTGATCATTTCCATTCATAAAGCTCGCTTCTATGGACGCTGCCATGTTGAGTGACGTCATACTCAGTAAGTCAGGGTAGGTCATTTTGGTCCAAGTTTCCCAGCCAGAGCTCTGACTTCAAGTGCCGTTCCAATGCATTTTTCCAAGTAAGAAGTTGGAAAAATCTGAGTTCCGAGGTCTGTCGAATGCAGCATTAGACATGCAGCACAGCAGATGAAGCAGAGCGCCACAGGAACGTCTGAGACCAGATCAAAACTCACCATTTAAAAACTGACTGATCAGCTGAGTGAGTTTATCTATCAAAGTTATTGATCACTGACACGTGAGGTAAATACAGTTTTAAACGTCGCCCAGATTTCATACTGAAGAAATTTACCATCGGAATGAAGCAAGTGTTAATTTTAGCGTGTGGGTTTGTTTTATGAATAGCTACCGCCACATGTAAATAAGGAAATATCACANATTTTAGCGTGTGGGTTTGTTTTATGAATAGCTACCGCCACATGTAAATAAGGAAATATCACAGTAAAGCCTCTTTAAGGCTAACGCTAAAATATGTCGCTAACAGGCGTTTATGAATGAGGGAACATGGTTTCACCATGATATTTGCGCATAGTGATGCAGTAAATCATGCACTATGTTTATGAATCTGGGCCACAATGTACTCAGGCTGTTGTACTCTGATATTGTACATGCTAGGCTAAAAAATACATTTGAAAATGATGATGATGATGATGATGATGATGATGATGATGAGATACTTGAGCTGTGTGGATGTAAAGCATGAGGGACATGCAGACTGGTGGTAAATACTGAACTTTGTAAAGTGATTCAGTGTGTAAGAGTTTGTGTGTTACAATATAAATGACTTAGTGATGCTGTTTTAAAAGAAAACAGAATTGCAAAAAGACTTTACATTTATAAATTGGCATTGAATTCAGAGTAGTATATATACATCGTTGTAAAGATGTTTTAAGTGCGGCCTTGTGAAACCTGCAGATCCTCTGTAGTATAAAGACATAACGGCTGTGACTGTAGGGCGAAACGGCCAACCTAACCGTGCTTTATTGCAGCACACCACACGGGAGGCCACGCCGCAAATGCTGTCAGTTGGCGTGTGGCAGATGGGAGCTGTTAGCAGAGGAGACTATGGATGAGACTTTAACGGTGCAGCAACACCCCAGACTCCATTAGAAGCTATTCAGTGTCAGATCAAGTTTAAGTGCTGCAGCCTCTTGCAGATGAGGCAGAGCGTATAGAACATTAAGCAAAGCTTCCTGTAGCCTTGATGCTAACTGCCATGTAGGTCTAAAGAATTATTCCTTCCATCCAAATAAAGTGAAGCTCTGTGAAAATTACTCTAAATATCCACAGACTGGATCAGACTGAACACACACATTTGTGTGTTGCTTAGCTAGCATGGGTCGATTGCTAATGAAGATTCCAATGCTTCTTCCAATGAATAAATGCCTCTTGCCTGGGGGGAAGATTTGTCCTCATCTCAAAAGGCTGGTTAGCCATTTAGCATGTAGCCCCCCCAGGTTCCAAGCTAACTGAAGCTATAGATGGCGCAGATACATCACCAAATGTCTAAACGTCATTTAGACTGTGTTCGTGATGGTACCCAAATGTAAACTAAGCAGATTTAAAATACTAGAGAAATACCAGTTACAACAATATGAGAAGTCTTTATGATATAATCTTATTATAATTATAGTTTCTCTGTCTGTCTGTAGCATCAACATCTCTAGAACCCGCCCTGTATGAAGCTGATATTCAGCAGGTTTATTGCTCAGGACCCAAAGACGTGCAGTGTCACATGTGAAGTTGTTTGGATGAGCGGTTCTCAAATTGAGCTGTGATGGTAAAAAGTAGTCTGTGTGGCAGGATACACTCTGAGTGCAGCAGCATGTGCTCCGGTTCAGTCTCCGGTTAGGTCTCAACCCGACCCCATACAGCAAACAAAGCCAGCTCACGAAGACGTGCAGAGCTAAATTATGGCAGGCTGTGGCACACACCATAATGTCTAGTCCGTTCTGAACACATTTTCAATGAGCACTACACTAGCATGATATGATTTATGAAATGGTGTTTGACACAGTAAACTGACTTGACCTTATGCAAAAATCTTTGTGTATGGATTAAATGATTGTGTAATGAGCTGATTGGTGTATGATCTGACATCATGTGGCCTGGTCATAATGGTTGCATAGGAAGTCTGCAGATCATCAGGCCTCATTACGGTGGGAATGGATCCTGGTCCACCTACGTTTCCTGTTACCTGCTATGCTGCTGATGTCATTTAGCTTTGACATAAAGATTGCACATTAGATTTCTGGTTAAAATGGCACAAACGCAGACCGACAACCCTTGGTTTAGCCTAGGAGCCAGGCCCAAGGTCCCACTCAGCTCGACTCCTCAACAGGCGGAGCCCTGGAGGATCGCCGGCAGGTCTGGTCGAGGGAAAAATAGTTGTGCTTCGCGTCCGCCTTCAACAAAGGAAATTGAGGCAAAGGGAATTGAGGTGACAAACAGGTTTGGCATTCTGGATGAAGAGGACTTTCCTCCACTGACCAAAGAACCTCTGAAGCCTGCTGTCAGCAGTGAGGATAGACCTGAGTCCTGCCCTGCACACCCAGACGGAGGATCATACCCGTGGCCACGTTTAACAAAAGCGCACCCATGCATCATCACCTTGCCTTATGCTGTTCCGCCATCTAGGGGGTCTCAGTCCGGCAGCCACCGGACTTCCAGCAAAAATTGGCCATCAGGGCAACAGCAGGACAGGTCCTGGAACCAGCGCGCACCCATGTTTGCTGTGGCTGGAAACCCGTCTCCTGGCTCTTCTCCTGCCAGAGACCTTGTCTGTGGTCCATCAGCTGCTAATAAACCAGCCCCTGGCCCTAAAGGTAGGTGTCTTTTACCATCATCGCTTCCTATGATGCTAATTCTGGGTTCATCGATGATCAGGGATGTTAAAAATCCTACAGCAATGAGGTACTGTTATCCGGGTGCTCGCATGAGGGATATCACTGCTAAAATACCATCTCTCCTTGAACGACTTCTGATGATAAAAACCATCCTGGTACATGTTGGATTTAACAATATCAAATCCCAGCAGTCAGAGAGGCTTAAGGACGATTTTATATGTCTTATTAACTCTCTCCTGGACTTGAAGGTGCGTTGTGTCATTTTGGGGCCTTTTCCATCACCCCAGCTGGGTGATATCAGGTTTAGCCGAGTTCGCCAACTTCACATATGGCTAAAAGGATACTGTCAAGCTGGAGGCATTTCATTTGTTGACAATTTTGCTGCTTTCCTGAACTGCCCAGATTTCTTTAAAAATGATAGACTTCATCCTAATCTCCGTGGATCTCGGCTCCTGTCACTTAATATGGAACTCGCCTTAAAGTCTATTCAACAATTTTGCGACTGACGCTCAGTGAGTCCGATTCATTTTTGTGATACTCCCATTGGTTTTACTATTCCAGTAGTTCTGAGTGATAGTCAGCCCAGCTGTCACCGGATCAATCACAGGAGTGTTGATTTAAATAATTTTTTGATTACGATTCAGACTGTATGCTTGCCGCAGAAGGAAGCCAGCCAAAGGGTCTTGAACCCGGATTTAAAACAGAATTCAATGATATGCCCTCTGTTTAGTAATAGCGCTACTTGTGCCGGAAGGCGCGGCTCAAATGTGGAGGAAACTCAATCTGATCATTTCAGCATCCAAAGCTTCTTACATCGTAAGGGCTTGGGTTTTATTCATATGAACATGCGTAGTATTATATCCAAAATGGATTATATCAAAGTGTGGGCACAACAAATGGACCCTGACATTTTTATATTTTCTGAAACGTGGTTGTCAAATAAAGTTAAAGAGAGTTTTGTCTTGATAACTATAGTGTTTTTCGTTGTGACTGGCCTACTAAGGGAGGTGGTGTTGCCATTTTTGTGAAAAGTTGTTTATCTGTCTCTGTAGTTACCTCTGTATGCAAGCCGAAATGTTTTGAACTATTGGCTGTTAGTGTGTGTTTAGGAAAAAATAATACTGGAAAGGTACTAGTTATTGGGATTTATCGCTCACCTTCTGCACCTGTGAGTGCGACTGATGATTTATTTGAATTGATTTCCAACTATGATAAATCAGAACTTCTTATCTTGGGTGATATGAACATTAACTGGTTAACTAATGCTTCTGATCATTTTAAAAATCTCTGCACTGAATTCAATATCACACAGCTTATTTCCTCCCCTACTCGGCCAGATCCTAAAAATGCAGGAAAAGCTACACTTTTAGATATTATTTTAACAAATAGGCCTCAGAATTATAAATCTAGTGGTGTTTTTCCATATGATTTCAGTGACCATTGTCCAATAGCATGTATCCGTGACACGAAATTACAAAGATCCAAACCACGTATCACTGTTAAGAGGAATTTTAAGCGCTTCTCTGAACAAGCATTTTTATCTGACTTGTACTATAGTGATATTGGGTTTACTATGGCAATTCCTGACCCACATTTGGCCTTAGATTATTTTATAAGAACGTTTAATGCCATTGCAGATAAGTATGCGCCTTTTAAAAAACTAAGAGTCAAAAACAGGAGCAATCCTTGGTTTTGTTCAGAAATTGCTCATATGTTACATGAAAGGAATGCTGCCTGGCGTAAGGCACGAACAACTAAATCANAATTGCTCATATGTTACATGAAAGGAATGCTGCCTGGCGTAAGGCACGAACAACTAAATCATCCGCTATGTTTTTGCCAACAGCGTAATAGATGTCTCACTGTTATTTGAAATGCCAAGTCAACATTTTATGCCTCTGCACTATCTGTAAGCAAAGGAAATCCAGCAAAGTTTTGGAAAACAGTTAAATCATTATCACATAATGCTATCTCATCATTACCCAGTGAAATTATTCAAGGTTCAACCACTATCTCAGATGGAAAGAGCATATGTGATGCATTCAATGAACACTTTGTTTCATCAGGTAATCTATTTGAAAATGCCGGATTTCCTGCTACTGTCTTTGATCATAGTTGGGTAGACAATTCTGGCACTCAAATCTTTTCATTTAAGCATTTTACTAATTATGAAATTTTTAATGCTCTTTGCAATATTGATCCAAAAATGTCTACTGGGGCTGATCAGCTAGAGCCAAAGCTGTTATTATTAGCAGCTCCGTTATTAGTTGAGTGCTTAACTTACATTTTTAATTTGACTGTGGCAACAGAAAACAGCCCTGACCTTTGGAAAACAGCCCTGACCTTTGGAAAACAGCCTATGTCCTAACGTTGCATAAAGGGGGTCAGTCCAATGAGCTAAATAATTATAGAGCAATTTCTAAACTTTCATGTCTAGCCAAAGTGTTAGAAACACTGGTAAATAATCAAGTGAGAATGTNTTTCTAAACTTTCATGTCTAGCCAAAGTGTTAGAAACACTGGTAAATAATCAAGTGAGAATGTTTTTATCACATAACTCCATTTAAAAATCTTATCAATCAGGTTTTAGACCAGGTCATAGCGCTGTGACAGCAGCAACGAAAGTCTTAAATGATGTTGCTAGTGCTTTAGATAACAAGCAGGATTGTATTTCCCTTTTTATTGATTTATCTAAGGCTTTTGATACTGTTGATCATCATATTCTTTTGAAGCATCTGGGATGTATAGGATTTGATGATAAATCGTGTAATTGGTTTGCAAATTATCTTGGTGGTAGAACTCAAGCTGTTGTAGCTGATGTCTACAGTCCAGTTTTATGAGTGTCAACAAAGGTGTGCCACAGGGCTCCATTCTAGGACCACTTTTATTCACAGTTTTTATAAATGATTTAGGTGGAAATGTTAAAAATAGTACAATTCATCTGTACGCTGATGATGCTATTTTATACACAACAGTGCCCTCTGTTGTCCAGGTGGTTCAAAACTTACATTTGGAGTTATGTGCTGTACAGAAAACTTTAATTGATCTTAAATTACTGTTAAACTGTGATAAAACAAAATGCATGCTGTTCTCTAGAAAACTGATAGTTCCACTGATGTGGTTATTACTACTTTAAATGGAAAACCCATAGAAAGAGTATCTACACATAAATACCTTGGTTTCTGTCTTGATGATAAGCTGTGCTTCAGAAAACATGTTACGGAACTGACTAAGTCCTTAAAAGCAAAACTGNTCTTGATGATAAGCTGTGCTTCAGAAAACATGTTACGGAACTGACTAAGTCCTTAAAAGCAAAACTGACTTTTTTCTATAGAAATAAGGCATGTATTCCACAGAGTTACAGAAAACAAATTGTTCAATCAACTTTTTTACCTGTCATGGACTATGGTGACATCATTTACATGCACTCTTCTTGCTTCTATTCTGAAACCTTTGGATAAAGTTTATCATTCTGCCCTCAGGTTTATAACTGGAGATGGTTATAGAACATATCACTGTCTGCTTTATGAGAAAGCTGGGTGGCAATCATTGTCAGTGAGAAGAGAGCGGCACTGCATCCTGTTTATTTATAAAGGACTTCTTGGTAAACTTCCTGGCTATCTCACAAGTCTTTTAAATTATAGATCAGTTTTGCATGACACTAGATCACAAGACTATTTGGTCCTCACTACTCATCATTTTAAGACAGAGATTGGGAAAATGACTTTTAAAAATTATGCACCACATAAGTGGAATAAATTGCAAAAGCTGATAAAGTTAAAAAATCTAATCTCTTTTAATCAATTTAAGTGCCTTCTGGCTATTATGGATCATTCTGAGTGTATGTGTTTTATTTGATGTTGTGTTTTGTTTTTTTTTTGATATGTTTTCATTCTTATTTTATTTTTATTGTTGTTTTATTATTATTTTATTTATTGTTTTATATGTATTGTTAGGGTGTCCTTGTAAAAGAGAGCTTGCTCTCAATGGCCTTCCCTGCTTAAATAAAATAATAATTAAAAAAAAATGTTTTCATATAAAATTGTGCAAAACGCTAAACTGCTATTGCATCCTCCAAACTGAATTATATTATGCCAAGTTGCCATGGCAGCATTTCCTTGTCAGCCATTATCGTTTTCCAGCTGCCGCTGCAGTTAACAATGATTCTGCTATAACGACCAATAAGATCAATAAGTTTTTCTACTGTCAACATGTGAATGCAGTATTAGCGCCACCTTCAGGGCAAACAATGGGCAGAATTCGTTTAAAAAAATCATGGTAACGACAGGCTAAATAAGCAGTGTGACAGATGAAACTCATTAAGCTTCTCTAATGTTAGTCAGCACATCATTGTCTCATTACCGTAAGGACTGTAAGGGCTTTCCTGACATATTAATTAGGAAATTCTGTTATAATGTCTCATTCCAGGCAAATGCTAAACACTACTGGTAACTAGCATGTATGAATGAGGGAACGTGGCTGTGTGACACTATTTAAGCTAGTCAACACATCAATCTGACTCTGCATTTTATGAATTCCACGTGTTTTATTTTTTAATCCTACAATTTAATTTAATTTCTAAGGCTCTAACAACAGTAAAACTGTATCACCAGAACACTGATGATGTCTTTCAACACCATGTGGTGAGTAATGCATCCTTCAGTCATTAGCAAAGCTTTAGACCGCAGATATTGTTACCAGAGACTTTAATTGGCTGTTTTTATCTTTAACTATACCATCACAACAAGCAGTGCAAAGCAGGAAGTCTTCTGCACAAAGATGATGAACCTTACGTTTGTGCGTCTGCTGTTTTTGTTTGTGCAGGCAAACTGTTTGATGTGTGAAGTGGAAGATAAATCAGAGGGGTGTGGTGACTAATCAGTCTCAGCCGGTCACATTACTAATCATCCAAAAACCTGAAACCAGCCGAGCCAATCACAGCGCCGCGTGACGTAAACGTCTCTGCAGAGTGCAGACGATTTCTCCACAGGAAATAACTGCTGTGCTGGAGCTGCTGTCATCTTATAAATATCAGACAGGTAGAAACGCAGATAAGGTGGTGTGTGTTTTATGCTTAAAGGACCATGCCAACCATTTTGCATATTTAAGCCTAAGATATTAAATTTTCATATATGTTGTGCTAGTGACAATCATTTCACAAAGCATAAAACCATATTTCAACTTTCCTGATATTTTGCAAAATCTCTTGATCTTTCAAAATCAAATATTCAAGTGATACACCCACCTTAAAAATCCATGTTTCTCCTGCTAATAGTTACACAGCCTTATGAAGTCACGGTCCTTTAAATTTTTCCATAAACACAGGTCTTCTTTAGGGACTATATTCCCCGGTGGAGGCATACACTTTTTATTGTGCTTAAACGCTAAAATTACATAACTTCTAAAAAAAAAATCTGAATACACGTCTTGTTGGTGATGATGGATTACCTATCCCAATAATCAGTGGTAGGCTGTGTATTTTACACTTACGCCTTCACTCCTATCCTCCCATAATTAAAGCACCTTCTAATAACCTCAGCATGACACTAGGACTATATGCTGCTGTTATTAGACGTAACCAGCCCATATTCACAGTGACAGTAACCTTTATCTAGTGGAATAAAGTGATTTAACACGAGGATCAACACCTATGACAGTTACAACACACTAACTGTAGAAACATGAATAGGATGTGGCATTATTACGCATTATGACAGGATGCTGCATCACATATAAACATGGCATAACCTAAATCAGTGTCATTACCAAAGAAACAAGAACAAACTCACAACAACCATCACATTTACTCATANCAACCATCACATTTACTCATACGACCAGCAAGTAAGCAAAAATGCTGTAAAACACAAATAACACAATCAGATTCAACAGGCTTCTCCACAGATTCCAGCCACATAAAAATCCATCAGACTTACCAAAGCTGCTCATCATCTGAAGACAAAGTCCATCCTCCTTTCTGTCTTTAGAGTTTAACGACACGGCTGTACAGTACATCGGTGCGTTTAAGTTCCCAAATGTGAAAAAAGTGTTATAAATCCATTTCTTCTCCTCCTTCAGTCATTGTGCGTTAAAAAAAACAACAGGACTAAGTAAAAATCTCAACAAAAAATCAAAAGCACTATATCTAAAAATCTAAACATCAAGATACACTTACGCCTTCACTCCTATCCTCCCGCAATTAAACCACCTTCTAATAACCTCAGCATAACACTAGGACTATATGCTGCTAAAACATTAACGCTACATTACACATTAGCTAGGTTTACTTGAGTTAGCTAAGCTAACTTCTTAGCTTCTTCTTCTGATGAATTTCTGGCAGGCTGTTTAGCTGTTAGCATAATGCTGTACTCTGATGAC
>VXCM01007826.1:19975-30111 GCA_014773175.1 Lucifuga dentata | reverse complement strand
ATGGAGGCAGATGATTCGCTGTGGTGACCCCTGAAGGGAAAGCCGAAAGGAAAAGAAAGAAGAAAGGAGTATTCAGGGGTTCAGGGGAGCTCTTCCTCTGTTACTGAGCAATATGTACTCTTTGACAGCTTGAAGATCTATTTTTTAACCCTTTTTGCATTTTTATATTGACAATCCTGTAGAGGAAGATCTGTAACTTAAACTTTTAATAAACCTTTTGCATTTTTTGAAAACTTTCCATTTCTTGATTTGCTCTTCATCCATTTCAATACCTGGTGAGTACATGTCTTGATATTCACAGGGCGGGGGCTGACACGGCCTAATTATTAAGGCCTATTTGGTAAATACTACAACCATCATTAACATCGTCAGAACATCTGAGACCAACGGGGTCCTGCTATTTCCAAGGATTTAAGGCAACTCAGGTAATTTTCTGACCGTATAGATTTGTGTTCACCCAGAATTCAATTTTGACCCGTTAAGGTACTTTTAGGGTGATCTGAGTACTGCTGTCCTACTTATTAGGGCTAGACACGGTGAGTGTATGTTTCACTAATAAAATAAACGGACAAAANTGCTGTCCTACTTATTAGGGCTAGACACGGTGAGTGTATGTTTCACTAATAAAATAAACGGACAAAACAAGAATAGTGAACTGTATGACAGTGACAATAAGCATGTGAGTAGCTTCTGTCAGCCGTTAGATATTAAGAAAATTCCAATACTAACCAATATGTTAGTGTGTATGGGTGTACATGTGTGTGTGTGTGTATATATATATACACAGTATACATTAAGGCTGGACGATATGAGTTTTTTTTTTATCACAATATTGTTTTTTAGTATTGATTGATATCAATATATATTGCGATATAAATCATGGCAAAGATTCTGCTGCATTTCAAGTCATTTGAACTTAAGATTTATTTTAACATTTTTTATACATGTTCTGAATGTAAAAAAATAACAATTGTATGAACTGAAAAACTGCAAATTGCAGTCATCTTTAATAAATAAATCCAAATTAGATAATGTCCAAATTAAATGTTGTCAACATAAAAATAATTTCCTGTACAAAAACCTTCAAGTAGTGAAGGAGAACAAAAATCTTGCACAAACATATCTAATACTTCAGCTTTGAATGGTAATAAAGTGCAAAGAACTGTACCAGTTACAAAAGAAACTAAAATTTCAAAGTAGCATGTCTTGAGAAACACAGCATAAGCATTTCAGTGCGAAACATAAAAAAAAAATGTAAATACTAAGTCTTTACGCATTGCCCTTGTGCAAAAAGTCCATTCTTTTAAAATAACGTATTATAAACAGATTTAAAAAAAAAAAGATTTTAAAGCACCCTAAATTTAACATATATCCAAGTAAATAAAAGCAGCTGTTATTTCTGGGCAATGGGGGCAACATTTATGTCTACTGTGCAAAATGAATAAATATGATTAAACCTTGTTTTGCATTTTTCAAATAAAAATTAAATTACATTTTTAATGCACATGCTTGAAACAAAGACACTTCTCTACAAATTATGAGCAAGAAAAACAAGACTGTCTACCATCTCGGGTTTCAGAGAGGCTCTGTCACAGGTAACAATATTTCCTCCTGTGCTGAAAACTCTTTCAGATGGGGAACTGGTTGCAGGGATGCACAAGTAGCACTTTGCCAACAGGCTTACTCTTGGAAAGTTCATCTCATGCACCTTCCACCACTCCAAAGGGTCAACCTCACTGTCTGCTTCTGGTGCCTGCAAATAGCTGTCAAGCTCTCTCAATTGTTTGTTTATTACTTTGTGTAGCTGTGCTGCTGTGTGTCTTCCTGAAGAAACTGCCCAGTGACTTCCTCTGTTTCTTTAAAGCAGGCAGATCACCTCTTGATCCTCCTGGTTCAGTTTCTTCCCCTGACTGAGAACCCTGAAGCAGAAACACCTGGTTCCTTCTGCATCATTTCAGAAATTGCCCTCATTCTGATGGCCTCAGTCTTATCTGCATTTATATACTGTGTCTTGAAACGTGGATCAACCAATGTTGCAATATCCAGGAGGTCATCAGCAGCTGGATCACTGTATTTTTCATCAAGATATGCCATAACTGTTGTCTTTATGTCTTTTGTGAGCTGAGCCTCACTCTCTGAAATCTTTAGAATCTGTGTTCTAAAGAGATGAAGTACTGGCTTAAGGTAGGATACACTTACATACAATTCACCAGAGAGTGAATCAGTAAAATCCAACAGTGGACTCAAGGCGTCAATGATGGACTCAAGCACATCGAGGTCCTGTTAGGAGGGCACTAAGTGCCTGGTCTTCTTGTCAACACTCAGCACTTGTGAGATTGCTTTTTGTTGCTCCAACACCCTTTCTATCATTTTTAGACACGAGCCCCACCTGGTTGGGGATTCTGTCACCAGCTTGTGTTTGGGAAGGTTATGTTCTTCCTGGGCAGCACCAAGGTCTCCTTTTTCCACGAGTAAGTGAAGGCAGCAACAACTTTTTTAGAAACTCCAACAGCTCGTTCCACCCTCTTGTCTTTGGCAGTTTTCTCTAAGAGAAAAATTAATTTAAATTAAAAAATGTAATAAAACATTAAAAAGATGGTAAACTTACATTACATAAAAAATATAGCTGCTGCTTAGTTTGTATTTAGTTAGTAGACAAAATGAACATATTTTATTATATATGTTGTATTTTCTTCCTGCAATATCCATATTGCAGATTTTTATTTCTAATTTACTATCATTTTTAGTTATTCTACATTTGTCATATCCATATTTAATTAGGTAATATGGCAATAATTTAATAATTTGTTTAAAAAAAATGTTTTGTGTAAATGCTACAGGAGGCTACTTACCAATTGCTGAGTGCAGCCTATGACCAAAGCATTGAAGTCATGTCCACTTGTTCAGTGAGGTTGCCTTGACTATATTTGCTCCACTGTCAGTTGTGATGCAGACTTGTCTGTCTTCGCCTAGCCCCCATGATGCTAGTGCTTCAGTCAGGCCTTGGGCAACAGCCTCACTGGTGTGGTCTTCAGGAAAGTAAACAGTTTGTAGACATTTACTCTGAAGATCCCAGTTATTGTCTATAAAATGTATGGTGAGGCTCATATATGGTTCGGATGTGCGACTCGACCACATATCAGAGGTGGTGGCAAAGTACTGGACAGTTTTCAGCAGGTTTTCCACTTTCTCTCTGCACTCCGTGTACAGCTGCAGGAGAGCAGTGTGAGAGAAATGTTTGCGACCAGGGAGCTGATATCTCGGATCAATAACTTTAATCAGCGTCCTAAATCCCTCTTTTTCAACAGGCCTTACTGGCATTGTATCTTTTCCAATACAAAAACCTACAGTACATGTGATGTCTTTGTGTCTGTTTGTTGGTCATATGGTATGACTGTAGAAAAAGCAGTATGGTTGTTTGTTGGCGTCCAGTGTCTCTGAGTGCATCGCTGCTTGTTCCGGGGGATGGGTTAGAAGTCGCTGCTATATGACCCTGTAAGCAGCTGCACTCTGTGTGCTGGACTGGATGGTAGCGCTTCAGATGGAAAAATAAGTTTGTCGTGCAGCCGTGCTTCATCAGCACTGGTTTCTGACAAATTTTACAGTGAACATCGCCACTCTGTTTTGTATCTGACTTTAAGTAAGCAAAATGACGCCACACCGCTGACGTTGTTTTACCTTGCTTATCCACAACATCCACTTTCTTTGGGACAGTAATGGCTGTTGAGCTGTTACTTTGTTCCTCATCATTTGACATTTTTTTCCTCTGGAGTTTCTGACATCTTTGTCTGGCTTTCGATCACGTCATCACACGGGCTACTGCTGTAGCGTGTTCAGCGTTAAGCTAAATGCTGCTTTGAGGAAGTGGGCAGGCTGTTATGACACTGCCACCTGATTGGCTAGTTTGTTCCAGTTCTGACAAGCTATTGGTTGTTTCACCCATCATTAACTTCCTGTATTCAGGCACTATTTTCTATCAATACGTATTGACGTTCTCATTTTTATATCGAATATTTTTTTGTATCGCGACACGACTTTATATCGTTTGTATTGTCCAGCCCTAGTATATATATTGGATTCAACGTGTGATTTTACTTTACAGTGCATGCGACTAGTTTGATCGTTGATTGTTAGAGTAATTTGTCAAATGTTATGTTATTGTTTATGCCTAGATGTGCGGAAAAGAATAGATGCTATGGGTACGTCATCGCATACAGAGCATGTCCAGTGGGCCACTACAAACCTTAAATTCATAAAAAATAGGATTTTTTTGGATTCTTTTGGATTCCTGCAACTTCACAAAGCTCTTTAATAGTCTTAGACTCAAAATTTGCACCTCTATCACTATGCAATCTCTCTGGGATACCATAGTGGACTATCCCATTTTCACAGAGACACTTAGCTACTGCTCTGGCTTTTTGATTTGGTGTGGGCACAGCCACTGCATATTTTGTGAAGAAATTGGTCATCAGAAGGACATTTTGTATTACTTTGATCTGGCTCAATTGACAAAAAAGTCAATGCACACTAGTACAAGAGGCCTAGTAAGTATGTTAACCAGGGGTGCAGCTTTGTCTGGCAATGCTTTGCAACATACACAATGAGGACAACTTTTTATCTTCATTTCAACATCAGCAGCCATTTTAGGCCAAAAGAACCTTGATCTTGTCAGATCAAGGGTCCAGTCAATACCCAAATGATCCATGTCATCATGAAGACTTCTTAAAACTATGTCTCGTAGTTCCTCTGGCAGAACAAATTGGTAATGCATTTCTCCGCCCACTTGTCTTTTGTGGGCAGAGAAGTAGAGAATTCCATCTTGCAACTCAAGCCTGTTTAACTCTAGAAAGTCTCTGTCCCGGCTGGGGCAGAGCCTTTCTGTGTGGAGTTTGCATGTTCTCCCCGTGTCTGCGTGGGTTCCCTCCGGGTACTCCGGCTTCCTCCCACCTCCAAAGACATGCATGGCAGGTGAATTGGGAACTCTAAATTGCCCGTAAGTGTGAATGAGAGTGTGAACGAGTTTGTCTTATGTGTCAACCCTGCGATAGACTGGTGATCTGTCCAGGGTGTACCCCGCCTCTCACCCTATGACCGCTGGGATAGGCTCCAGCCCCTCCCCCCCCTCCCGTGACCCTCAACAGGACAAACGGGTTTAGAAAATGGATGGATGGAGAAAGACAGTGTAGTAAAACATGGAGTATGAAGTGGAAAAACAGGTCTATACTTAATTATCTATTTGTCATTTCAATTACTTATTTTCCTACTTATCATTTTGAGCACCTAGTCATTTAAAGCATGTAACTGTAGAAGGCATAAGGCCCAGATATAGTGAATATATCAGTATGTTAACCGGATTTGCTTAAGCATATTACAATCAAGTGTTATTATTAAACATCTAGTATCTAGTATAGAATTGTGTGACAACACATTTATAATTTGTGTATGTGATCATTTTATCCTTTTCTTTCATATTATATCATTTTCTTTTATATTTCATATTAATCCTTGACATTTGTTTTGTTAAAAGTGAGTGATTTAACTATATGACGTTTCATTATTGTCTGTAGTAATAATAATGATAATATAATCATTTAAGAACTTATTGAATGGTGAATATGAGGTTAAGGATATGTGTGCTGTCTGAGACATTACACTATGAGTTCATGCTTCCTGTTATCAGTGAATACGCAGTGGCAGCCAAATAAGATCATGGTTCCGCCGGATGAAGTGACAAAATTTGTCAGGCAAACTTTGTCAAGCAAACTTTGTCAAAATGACATAGGTGTGAAAATGCACCCAAATNTTTGTCAGGCAAACTTTGTCAAGCAAACTTTGTCAAAATGACATAGGTGTGAAAATGCACCCAAATGTGTCACGGTTTTAGAGGATATAGAGTATAAAAACCCCATGATTTAGGTGTTTGGGGGAGCTCTTCCTCTGTTACTGAGCAATACGTACTCTCTGACAGCTTGAAGATCAATTTTTAACCCTTTTTGTATGTTTATATTGACAATCCTTCAGAGGAAGACCTGTAACTTTCAAACTTTTTAATAAACTTTTGCATTTTTAAAACTTTCCATTTCTCGATTTGCTCCTCATCCTTCTCAGTACTTGGTGAGTACATTTTTTGATATTCACAGGGCGGGGGCTGATACGGCCTAATTATTAGGGCCACTTTGGTAAATACTACAACCATCATTAACATTGTCAGAATACCTGAGACCAACGGGGTCCTGCTATTTCCAAGGATTTAAGGCAACTCAGGTAATTTTCTGACCNAATACCTGAGACCAACGGGGTCCTGCTATTTCCAAGGATTTAAGGCAACTCAGGTAATTTTCTGACCATATAGATTTGTGTTCACCCAGAATTCAATTTTGACCCGTTAAGGTACTTTGAGGGTGACCTGAGTACCGCTGTCCTCCTTATTAGGGCTAGACACTGTGGGTGTATGTTTCACTAATAAAATAAACGGACAAAACAAGAGATAGGAAGTTCAGGGAGTTCCTTTCTTACAGTGGGGGCTGATGTTTCCCATTTCAAGCTGAATAATGATTTCACCAGTAACAGGATCAGACCTCTGCTTTTATTTAATCTTTTTATTTAATCTTTTTTAATCTTTTTATTTAATCTTTTCCTCACATATACTAGGAATTACTGGGACACCATCACACTGCTTATAAGTATTTGGAACAGCCTCAGCAGACATGGAAAGAGAAACTACCAATGTAATACTGAGAAAAGTCCTGTCACTATCTAATTTGCTGTACAAGATGTTTCTCACAAATGGCATGAACAGTACTATCAGATACCTTAGATAATTCAACAGATTCAGGTAAGTGATGTTGTATGAACTGTCTAATTCGCTCCTGTTCCTTCTGCGAAACTGGATCAGAAATTAGCTCACCATGTGGCCATCTTGACAGACCTTCAGCATCTAAGTTACGCTTCCCTGCTCTGTACTGAAGCTGGAAGTTAAAGGTCGATAGTGCAGACAGCCAACGATAGGTATTCATTTATGCATCTAACTTAGCTGTTGTTAATATATAAGTTGGAGGGTTGCTGTCTGTTACCGCTGTGAGTGAACTGCCATACAAGCAATCATTGAATTTTTCTGTCAGCCCACTTGAATGCTAAAAACTCCAGCTTGTGAGCTGGATAGCGAGCTTCACTCTTTGATAGACCATGACTAGCATATGAGATGACAAGCAGTTCACCTTACTGCTCTTGGTAGAGTTCAGTCCCCAAAGCAGTGGTACTTGCATCCATGTGCAGCACATCGGGCAATTTAGGATTAGCGAGACCTAGTACTTGGGCTGTTGTGAGCTTCTACAATGATAGTATCAAAAGCTTTCTGACAGTTTGGAGTCAATCTGTCTCCAAATGGCTCTTTTGGATGGAAGTACTGAATACTGTTTGATTTTCTCTGAATGTTTTTTTTTCCTCACAGGGCAACAGGTGGGTATCCAGCTGTGAGATTGGTTAATAGTTTTACAATTTTCGAGTAGCCCTGTATAAACCTTCGATAATAATGGCAAACAAGAGCAGAGTTCTTTAAGGTTTCTTGGACTCTGCCAGGTTTTTAAAGCCTCAATTTTCTGAGGATCTCTTTCAACACCACTTTGCGACACAGTGTGGCCAAGATACCTAACTGACTTCTGGAAAATTCTGCATTTTTCCAGTGAGAGTTCCAGACCATATTCCTTAAGACAGTTGAGCACATGGAGCAGGCGCTTTTCATGTTCTTCATGGGTGTCAGAAAATACAGTGAGATCGTCCAGGAACACCAGGACCTCTTTCAGGTTGATGTCACCCATGCACCTCTCCATCAACCTCTGAAAGGTACTAGGAGCGTTAGTAATACCCTGGGGAATCCTATTAAGTTCCCAAAACTCGAATGGACATGCAAAGCTGTTTTATGCCTCATCTACCTCAATTTGGTAATACCCTGACTTTAAGTCAAGGACAGAGAACCACTTTGAGCCAGTGAGTGATGAGAAAGTTTCTTCCAAATTGGGCAGGGCTTATGTGTCTTTAATAGTATGCAGGTAATTAATTTTCTGTAATCGACACAGAGTCTTACATCTCCATTCTTCTTCCTCACAACCACAACGGGTGAAGAAAAACAAGACTCCGATTCACGTATTACTCCTGCCTCAGTTCTTGCAGATGCCTCTGCACTGCATCAAGATCCTGTGGTCTTATTGGCCGAGGTCTGTGCTTGAAGGGAGTTTCGTTGCTCAGTTTGATTTGGTGTTGCACTTTGTTTGACCAAAGTCCAAATCATGTTGAGCAAACACCTCAGGCATGGCACTCCGCTTCTGTATAATTCTCTCCTTCCATTCAACTGGAATTGGAGAGTCACCAAAATTACGATTACACCTTAACCTGGAGTTTTCAGATGAGGTATCAGTGTTATCTGAGTGCACCGAATCAGAGGAATTTTACTTGCAACAATCTCCTGCAAAGCATGGATCTCACCAATGACAGTCTTTGCTGGAATGATAATGTCATGTTCAATTTCATTACGCAACACAACTGGAAGCTTTGGTAGAGTTGTCAGGAAATGTGAGTAAACAGTTTGTGACCAACACCCCTCGAGGCAAGGATGATGAAGACAACTCCATCACAACCCATTTGTCTGAAGTGAAGTTTTTAACATCGGCAGATCCCTCAAAAACACAGCTTTGACCAGCATGGAGAACTTCAGGCTCCTTTCCAAAAAGCCTGACTAATCCCAAAGTGCTGTTTTCTGTTTGTTTTTTCCTGCACACCATGAGTTCCAACACAACCCTGTAGCCATAGGTAAGTGCATGGAAGTCTGACTTTGTATCAGATAGGCCACCATATGCTAGCTCTAAGGTACTGGTTCCTATGAGCAATGCAGATAGTGCATTGCTGTGTGTGTCTGGAACGACCAAGGCAAGAGACACTGTGATATCAGAGCCAAAGCAGTCTTTGGGAAAGGTAATGTCTACCTCTATGAAACCTACATGGTACTGTTTGACCATTTGCAGCCTCCACCTCTAACAATTCATTCAAGGAGTGGATTTCCATGTCAGAGACGTTTTTCTCATAAAATTACTGTGATACAGTAGTTACTTGAGATCCTGAATCAAGAAGACAACTGCAAGCCTTATCATCAATATATACCTGAGTAGGACTGGATGATATGAAATTTTTTGTTATCACAATATTTTTTTTATATTGATCGATTTCGATATATATTGTGATATGCCAACGATTCTGCTGCATTTCAAGACACTTGAACATGAAATTTATTTGTACCATTTAAAGCCTGGGAGGTCCGTATCCGGGCCAAGCACTTCCGGTGTAGTGTTTGTGACATTATATAATCACCATTTCTCAATAAAATAGAGATACATGAATATCTACAGAAAGCTTAGATTCTCCCGAACAAAGTGAGACCAAGCATGACATTTTATGACCATGCAATCCTGAGATAAATGTAATTAAAGCACAAGATAGCCTAGCTAAGCTATACATAGCTTTGTCACTTCTCGATGATGTAATTTCCGAGGATAGTCTAAATATTAAAATCCATCTCTGTGATTGGATAGTAGACTAGCATAGGATTTGATTGATGGGTCATTGGTCCAGCTTTTATATAGCCATGGCAATAGGCAAGCGTTTCACGTGCGTATTGTGTGCATAATATTTCACTGACAGACCGGAGATGGGTCTGCCAATGCACTCGTCCCTATGTAGCGTTTGCAACCTTACATGATCACCATTTCTCAATAAAATGGAGATATACGAATATCTATGGAAAGCTTAGATTCTCCTGAACAANCCATTTCTCAATAAAATGGAGATATACGAATATCTATGGAAAGCTTAGATTCTCCTGAACAAAATGAAGCCAAACATGACATTTTATGACCGCACAATCCCGAGATAAATGAAACAAGATAGAACAAGATAGCCTCCGAGCTAACGCTAGCTTGAAGGCTAGCGTTAGCTTCTCAATAACATCACTTCCTAGTTAGACTTGGATAGAAAGGATTGGATAGAATTTGACTGATAGATCAGTGGCCCAATCAGCTTTGGTTTATCAACAGCCAAGTTTGTCTGTGTGTGTAAAAAAAAGAAAAACAAAAAAAAAAAAACAAAAA
>VXCM01007826.1:0-19771 GCA_014773175.1 Lucifuga dentata | reverse complement strand
AAAAAAAAAAAAAAAAAAAAAAAAAAAAAAAAAAAAAAAAAAAAAAAAAAAAAAAAAAAAAAAAAAAAAAAAAAACAAAAACAAAAAAAAACAAAAATGTGTTCTCACTCTTGGACAACTTGGAGATGTTTTGTCCCAAAAGAGGGACAAAACAGGGACACCAATGGTGCCAAATGCCATAACTTTTTTTTTTAAAAACTATGTTCAATCATTCTAAATCTTTCAGCAGTTAGAGTTTACACATTTAGCAGCATCACAAAAGTTAATCCACGGAGCTGCTTGTTGTGTGCCTGAAATATACATTTTGAAAAATGTATAACTTGAAAAAAAACCCTATATTTTTTGTGTTTTTATGGTCGTTGTTGAACCTGAGAATCTCTAAACTTGAAGCCAAGCCATCTTCTGGAAAATTTAAAAGGTTTTCTGTCAGTTGGTATACAGTAAATGACTCCCTTTATCATATGTTCAGAGTTATAAGCCTTCATTTCTGGGTATGCCATTTAGGCAAAAATTACTCAGAAATAGTAACCAACTGAAAATGAACTGAAAAATCCTTCTTTTTCAACTGTCTGCATTGGCATCATATCTTTTTCCAATAAAGAAAGCTACAGCACGCGTGATGTCCTTGTAAAATGAGCCGTTTTATGATTTTCATTTTGAAATAGGAAATCGGAAAATGAAAAAAGAGCCGTTTTTAAGCTAAGTTGCAAGCTAGCTAACAGATGCTGTGCTAGCAGGACTGTTGCACTGTGAGTGCGTATACCAAAACACAATCAGACAAAATCAAAATCAAGACAAAAACAAGATAAATTTGAGCACCTGAAATATCTGGCTTATTTCGTGTACTGACTCCATTTTTGACTGTCACCCATTTAGCACCCCGAAGTAGTACGAATGACTCCACAATCCATCCGTCCATCAGTATCTGCATATCTGTGCTGACAGTTCCTCTTTTTCTTCTTTCAGATTTTTGGTAGATGGCATGCCACTTTTGTTCATTGAACAATGAAAATATGTCTAGCGAATAGATGACTCATTTTCCATTTTCTGATTTTCTATTCCAAAACGAAAATAGAAAAATGGCTCTTTTTCTGTTTTCCCATTCCAAAATGAAAATCAATTAGCCGTTGTGTAGATGGACCAGTTTGTTGGTGTGGAACACCTCCAAGGGCTTTGCTGCATGTCTCGGGGGATGGGTTTGAAGTAGCCGCTGTGCGACCTGTAAAGCGGCTGCACTCTGATGTCAGTGCTTCAGACGGTAAAATAAGTTTGTTTACAGCCGTGCTTCGTCAGCACTGCTTTCCTTTCTTAGTCATCAGAGTTTTGTTTTTTCCTCTGGAGTTTCATTGCTTTCTGACATCTTTGTCTGACTTTTCGTCTGATATCACCAAAGGGTGCGCTGTGTTCACTGGCGTTTAACAAGATGCTGCTTTGAGGAAGTGGGCGGGCTGTTATTATGACACTGCCTCCTGATTGGCTAGTTTGNAGATGCTGCTTTGAGGAAGTGGGCGGGCTGTTATTATGACACTGCCTCCTGATTGGCTAGTTTGTTCTGACACGTTATTTGCTGTTTGACCCGTCATTAACTTCCTGTATTCAAGCACTATTTTCTATCTATTTTATATCGACATCCTCATTTTTATATCGAAGATGTTTTTATATCGCGATACAACTTTATATCGTTTATATCATCCAGCCCTACACCTGAGCTGTGTATTTGGCTCCGACCAACCCTTTGGGTAATTTTGAAGCTTTAGATTTTCTCTGAAGGAATCATCTTTTGACTTTGCATTCAGTTTTAGAGGTGGGACTGTTATCAATGACCTTGGCTCTCATTTGTCCTGCAACAAGGGATGTGTCTAGTTTAAAGGATGTGAGGCTGAATCAAAATGACCATCCCACAGTCGCTGCTTTTCTCTTAACTGTTCTCTCTTAGCAGCTGCTAATGAAGGATTTGGATCTTTGGAACATGCTGACATAATGTGACAACACCACAGGGGCTGAACGCTGGCAATGGGGCAAGAGGGGCCAAGAGCCGACACACTCATGCCCCACATATGAGCAAGGCCCACCAGGCTGGTGAGGGTGAGACACCGCACCCAGGCGATGGACCGAACCCAGTCCCCAGAGCCAGACCCACGCACAGCCCAAACCAAGACCCCCCCCCCNACACACACACACACGGCCGGCAGGACCCAACAAGTCTCCCCCAACCCACCAGCCACATGATCCCCATCCTGGTGCTAACCTTAGGAGTATTAGCTTTTGCTTTAGGCTGCTAATATAATTTCAGTCTGCAGCTCAGTGACTTGTTTCTTTAATTCTGAGACAGTATCGTCTTTGACAGACATATTAAGCTCAGATTTCTATGCTTTTACTCGAGTGAGTTGGTTTTGCAACTCAGTGACATCTTTTTATGTCAGAAATGTCACTTTCTAGTGAAAGCTGTGGTTCAAGGGGGTTTGCAGCTAAGACATGCGAAACCACTTTTTGCTTTGATACACTAAAGTGTTATCTCATCCGATTCTCTTTTGCAGTCTGCTTATCCTCTTCTACACGTAGCTGAAGCCGTACTCAGAAAATTGAATTGTCTCTTTTATGTTCAAGTTGAAGGTCCGCTATGAGCATATTATCACAAATTATCACATATTATCATATTATCACATATTATGACATTTCATGCGTCAGTTCTGCAGAACTGACGCACGAGATGTCAGTTAGCCTAATCAGCAACTACACCACCTCTTCTCACCACCTTACTCAATGCTGTCTGCTACCTGGTTAGATAATGAGATGGTTTCTCTCCAGCATCCTGAAGAGTACCAAGGAATTTGGCAAAGAAAGCTGAATCTAGCAAATCCAGATAAGCAGCAGGCAGGGCTTGTGGACCTTTACAATATTTGCTGCTGCTGTACTGGTGAAACTAGACTGTCAAGAATTTTTCTTGAACGTTGCAAGTCTGTTAGGGCAGTGTCCTGCAGAATGAGCTCAACACTATTTCACCATGTGTCAAAATCTGCCTCATGACTGGGACAAGGAATCTTACCAGAGAATGCTCTATGTCTGAATGACATATTCAGATGTGAGGAAGTAGCTTCACTTCTTACTATGTGTTCAACAGCCATCCGTTGGACCTCTGGTGGAGTGACACAACCCAAGGAGATACCAGGTGGTTGACCTTCCTCTTTTGTCTGACCTACTGTGTTAGATTCAGTAGCACCTGGACTAGATTCAGCTAACTCAACTGTAGTGGTAGAGCTGGGCTGAATGACTGGTGACTCAGTGATAGTTAATGAGACTGGCCTACTCTGGAGCTGTGGGTTTATAGGCTCATTTACAGCTTCACCAGTCATAGACTCACTGCATTTAGTTAACTGCACTTGCAGAATGTCCTCAAAAGATCTACCACTCACTGTAGCTATTTTTTGCAGCTCAACCAGAAAACTCTGTGTAATACCACTGGTGACGATTGGTAAGTACACACTCGTCACAGCTCATATTTGATATGTCACATGCCTGCAGCTCTGGAAACTATAGGGCAGCAAAGGCTCAAGGGTTTGCACTGCCAAGCCACTCCCGTACTCTACAATGATTTTTGTGGAGTGCAGATTGGGGATCATCTACTCTGATTAGTCTCACCACACTCCCATATTTGTTAAGGAAATCAGTTAAATCTTCATCATGTTCCATGTCAGTGAGCCCACAAACAATAATGGAGTTTGGCACCTTAACATTTTCTCTGTCCACTACTTCCATATTTACCAGCTGTGCTTGATCTTTAATTTCTTTGTTTACTTGTCCTTGCATAAATTATTTATTTTAACTGCTCCTGGCTGGCTCACCAAGAATATGTAGCACTGTAAATGCAGGCCACAGGGCCACTTGATTCGGAAAGAGCAGTATTAGAATTAAGCTGGGGCCACATTACAGGATTAATATACCCGATTAAGCAGTAGGGCCAAGTTGGGCTGAGTCGCACCGATTATAAGTTAGTTGGCGCACGTCGTAATGCTCATTAATCTGTAAATGTGTTGTTTAATCTGTGTCAGTTGGCCCAGCTCCAATGATATGAAACATATTCGAAATAATCGTCTGGCAGCCTATTGGAGGTCCTCCAAACCAGCTTTTTAAATTTCTTTTTTTTTTTTTTTTTTNTTTTTTTTTTTTTTTTTTTAAATAGTGGGAAAGTTTTTGGGGCAGTAGAAATATGTCTTGTAAATCACATATGTCAGCATTATGCTGGTCTGGGGAAATGGAGGATCGTCTAGTGAATCTGTGGCAAAATCAAAAGTGCCTTTTTAATTTAAACACACCAACATATCACAACAGATCCGAAAAGGAGAAAGCCTGGGCATTTATTGCAGAGCTTTACTTTTCAGTAGCTCCCTTTTCTCTTCTCTTCTTCCTCCCTTACACATGTTTTTGACCTGGCTTATCCACTCTGTGTCTGTGCTGTTATCAGGGTACTCTTTTATGTTTTATGTCTGATTTTATTGGTGTTTATGGTTCTTTGATAAGCAACTTTGGGTGTCTAGAAAAGCACTATATAAATTGAATGTATCATTATTATTATTATTATTATTATTATTATTATTATTATTATTATGAAGGTTGGGAAAATATAATAACATGTAAAATGTTTAGTTCTCAGTCAGCATGCTACACACACACACACACACACACATATATACAGTGTGTGTGTGTGTGTGTATATATATATATATATATCTCTACAGTGGTGCTTGAAAATTTGTGAACGCCAAAGAATTTTCTCTATTTCTGCATAAATATGACCTACAATATGGTCAGATTTTCATACAAGTCCTAAAACTAGATAAAGAGAACCTAATTAAACAAATGGGGCAAATATATATCTATAGATATATATATATATCTATATCTCTATAGATATATATATGCTTGTTCATCTATTTATTGAGAAAAATGACCCTATGTTACATACTTGTGTGTGGTAAAAGTGTGTGAACCTCTAGGCTTTTCAGTTTATTTGGAGGGGAAAATAGAGTCAGGTGGACCAATCAATGGGATGGTAATTAGGTGTGAGTGTGGGAGGCCCTGCCTTATTAAAAGAACAGAAATCTGGGTCTTCACTATCAAAGTCTNAGGTGTGAGTGTGGGAGGCCCTGCCTTATTAAAAGAACAGAAATCTGGGTCTTCACTATCAAAGTCTGATCATAGCACAGGAAGTGTGTCATGGCTCGAACAAAGGAGATTTTTGAGGACCTCAGAAGTATAGTTGTTGATGCTCACCAGGCTGGAAAGGGTTAAAACCATCTGTAAAGAGTATAGACTGCACCACTCCACTGTCAGGCAGATTTTATACAAATGGAGGAAATTCAACACTGTTGTTACCCTCCACAGGAGTGTCGACCATCAAAGAGCACACCAAGAGTAAGGTGTGTAATAATCTGGAAGGTCACAGAGAACTCCAGGTAACATCTAAGGAGCTAAAGACCTCTCTGTCATTGTCTGATGTTCACATTCATGAATCCACCATCAGGAGAACACTGAACAACAGCGGTGTGTATAGCAGGGTTGCAAGGAGAAAGCCCCTACTCTCCAAAAAGAACATTGCTTCAGTTTGCTAAAGACCATGTAAAGGAGCCAAAAGGCTGGAAGAATGTTCTGTGGATGGATGAGACCAAAGTAAAACTTTTTGGCTTGAATGAGAAGCATTGTGTTTGCTGTAAAGCAAACACTGAATTCCAGCATCAGAACCTTATCTCATCTGTAAAACATGGTGGTGGCAGGATCATGGTTTGGGCCTGCTTAGCTGCCTCTGGACCAGGACCACTTGCCATCATTGATGGAACTATGAATTCTCAACTGTACCAGCAAATTCTACAAGAAAATGTCAGGAAATCCGTCCGTGAACTGAAACTCAAGACAAAGTAGGTCACGCAGCAGGACCACAACCCTAAACACACAAGTTGTTCTACCAAAGAACTGTTAAAGCAGAAGAAATTTAATGTTTTGGAATGGCCAAGTCAAAGTCTGGACCTTAATCCTTATAGAAATGTTGTGGAAGGATCTGAAGTGGGCAGTTTCATGCAAGGAAGCCCACCAACATCCTTGAGTTGAAGCTGTTCTGCAAAGAGGAATGGGCTAAAATTCCTCCAAGCCAATGTGCAGGACTGATCAACAGTTACCAGAAACGTTTAGTTGCAGTTATGGCTGCAAAATGGGGTCAAACCAGTTACTAAAAGTAAAGGTTCACATACTTTTGCCACACACATATGTAACAGAGGATCATTTTTCTCAAGAAACAGATGAACAAGCATAATGTTTTTATCTAATTTGTTTAATTACATTCCCTTTATTTAGTTTTAGGAATTATGTGAAAATCTGATCATGTTTAGGTCATATTTATGCAGAAATAGAGAAAATTCTAAAGGGTTCACAAACTTTCAAGCACCACTGTGTGTGTATGTATGTATATATATATATATATATTGTGGGGATTACATAGTTATGGTTGCAGATTCCACAGAGGCTTATTATCCCTTTAAGAGAGATACTTAGTTGGGCTGTGGGAGCTGTCATATGTATGGTCACAGGATTTACTAGTTGGTGTGTTTCTACATGTTGATTGGTTGCATGGAGAAAATAAAGCTCATAGCGGGAAGTTACAAAACCTAACTTGTGTCCTACTGATTCCTGCCTACTGATCCCTGCCTCCACACGGGTCACTAAGTGTGGAGGCACTAAGTGACCCTGGCTTTAAAAAGTTATTGCTGGAGATTTTTGAACTGTCGGAGTCTGAGCGGTTTGGGCGATTCAAAGCCGTCAGAGTTAATGGACCATATGCTGTCTCTTCTTGGTGGCCACAAACCCTGTTTCATTTTCCAGAAATTATTTATGCAGCAGATGCCAAGCAAGGCATCTGTTGCATAAACAATTTATCACTTTAACAAAACCACTTTATGGGTGATCCGCGCTGCCGGATCACCCATAATGGACGATCAATTGCTGGCTAAAAAGGCAGATAAAGTTTTCTCAGCTAAACGGGGGACATGCACAGCTATAATGATGGATGAACCCGTCGTTTCTCCGGATGGGAGGATGGTGTTGTGGGTGCCACTCAATGTCAATCTTCGGCAGGCATGTGCTTTTTCTAAGGTTCGGACCATGAGCTAAGAGATGCCATCCACCATGCTGTTTCAAGGCACTGGGAAATGACAGGACCAGCACCCATTAGCTGTGGTGACAGGCAGCCTAGTGTTCCTCAAGGATACCATTTCAGGACATCGTTTCCTCTGCAACATGGGTGTGCAGGTGAGTGTTTTGCTGGCATCCAGACTGGACAGATGTTTGGGGGAGCAGAACCCATTGCTAGAGGCAGCTAATGGCAGCTCCATACAGACTTTTGGTAGACGGGTGGTATTGCTATGTTTTAACAGTCAGTGTTTCTGGTGGGCTTTTGTACTGTCTCCAGTGGACTTTTGCATTTCTCTCTTGGGTACTGATTTTCTCTGCACAAATGGACTGCTGGTAGATGGTAAAAACAGGTGCCTCATCAATGCTGAGAACTTTTTCTCCTTAGCTTGTTTACCCAGCAGCACTGGTACAACAAAACTCTCAAACACTTTGTCCTCTCTGACAGTTTCCACTGCCTCCTTGCTGAGTACCTGCCAGGTATCTGGATGCAGCAAAGCTGGCCATCGCTAGATTGGAGTTTGATGCACTGGAGCACCTGGGTATTGTGTGTCAGTCCTACAGTCCGTGGGTCTCACCCCTCCATATCGTGCAGAAGCTGGGTGGGGGTTGGTGCCCGTGTGGAGATTACCGCCACCTTAATGACACCACAATGCCTGACTGCTACCCAGTGCCACACATCCAGGATTTCTCAGCCCGTCCTTTTTCTCTAAAGTGGATTTGGTCAGGGGTTGTCATCAGGTTCCAGTGCACCCGTAAGATATACCAAAGACTGCTGACATCACCCTGTTTGGGTTTTTTTGAGTTCCTCAGAATAGCGTTTGGATTAAAAAAATTCAGGGGCAGTACGGTGGTGCAGTGGTTAGCACTGTTGCCTCACAGCAAGAAGGTCCTGGGTTCGATTCCCGGCTGGAGCAGGGCCTTTCTGTGTGGAGTTTGCATGTTCTCCCCGTGTCTGCGTGGGTTCCCTCCAGGTGCTCCGGCTTCCTCCTACCTCCAAAGACATGCAGGTCAGCTGAATTGGAAACTCTAAATTGCCTGTAGGTGTGAATGAGTTTGTCTGTCCCTATGTGTTAGTCCTGTGATAGACTGGCGATCTGTCCAGGGCTATGACTGCTGGGATAGGCTCCAGCCCCCCCGTGACCCTCAACAGGACAAACAGCTACAGAAAATGGATGGATTAAAAGATTCAGCTCAGACTTTTCAGCACCTTATGGACAGTGTGTTAAGGGACATGCCTTTTCTGTTTGTGTAGCTGGATGACATTCTCGTGGCCAGCACCTCTAGGGACGAGCACTTTTTACACCTCAGGGACCTTTCTGAGCACCTCAGTCAGCATGGACTTATTATTAACCTGGCCAAGTGTTAGTTCGGGGTGTCCCAGGTGGATTTTCTTGGCCATTGTGTGACTGCAGAAGGGGTGGTCCCACTTCCTGTCAAGGTGGATGGTGTTAAAAATTTCCCTTTGCCGGTTACTGTTAAGGCCCTACAGGAATTCCTAGGTATGGTAAATTTTTACCACCGTTTTGTCCCCAGGGCAGCTGAGCTCATCTTTCCTCTCTATGAAGCCCTCAGAGGCGAGGCAGCTAAGCAGGTATTGAACTGGATAGAGGAAAGGACTAAGGCTTTTGAGGGTACGAAATGTGCTTTAGTGAACACAACCTTGTTAGCTCACCCACAGCCAGACGCTCCGATTGCTCTCACTATGGATGCATCGAATTGTGCAGTGGGGGCAATACATGACCAGCTGGTTGATGGTGTTTGGCAGCTGCTTGCTTTTTAATTGCCAGCTCTGTCCTAATGAGCACATTAATCAGCACATTCGACTGTGAGCTCTTCCGCCTTTATTTGGCAGGAATACACTTTCGGTTTTCGTTAGAGGGTTGCCCATTCACTGTTTTTGGGGACCACAAGCTTCTGACCTTTGCAATGGCTAAAGTCTCGGAACCATTGTCCACCCACCAACAATGCCAGCTCTCCTTTATTTCTGATTCACCATGGATATCTGTTATGTTGCAGGGAAAAGTAACCTGGTGGCAGATTGTCTTAATAGGTCCGTGGCAACATGGACTATTCTCTTATTGCAGCCAAGCAGGGTCTGGACCCATACATGCAGGCACTGCATTCAGTGATCACTGGTTGAGTGATAGAGGTTGGAGGATATATCCCTTGGTAAGGGCAATGCCTCCCTGCTGTGCAACATTTCAACTGGGCGTTCTAGACCGGTTGTACCAGAGAAGTGGTATGGATGTGTTTTTGATGCCATGCATGGACTGTCTAACCCAGGGCAGAGGGCATCGCAGAAGTTAGTGTTGGGAAAATTCATTTGGTGTGACCTCAAGAAGGATGTACAGCACTGGGCTAGTGCCTGTGTGGTGTGTCAGCATGCAAAGGTGGATCAGCACTCTAAGGCTCCATTAGCGCCATTTGTGGTTCCAGAAAGGCGGTTTGACCACTTCAGTGTGGATCTGGTAGGTCCGTTGCCTCCATCCTGTAGATTTACACACCTTTTGACATTGGTGGATGGAACCACATGTTGGCCTGAGGCAATGTGTTTAATGTCCATTACAGCCGCAGAGATGGCTTGAGTATTTATTGGGTCATGGGTCACCCATTGTGGCGTGCCATCGGACATTCCATCAGATCGGGGGGTGCAGTTCACCTCGCATTTGTGGAGCAGTGTCGCCTGTGAGTTGGGGGTTATGTTGCACTGGACCATGGCTTACCACCCTCAGGCCAACGGATTGTGTAAGCGGTTTCATTGCTCGTTGAAGGCTGCTCTCTGTGCATCCCTCCAGAATGATGGTGATGGCTGGATAGACAGGCTACCATGGGTCATGTTGTGGCTGAGAACAGCTCCTAAGGCTGACCTGCAGGAGTCGTCTGCGGAGTTGGTTTACGGGCAGCCACTGTGTGTGCCAGGGGAATTCCTTCCAGATTCCTCCACTCCATGGTGTGCTAACTGGCAGTGCATGATATTCCAGGACATTGCTGAGTTGTTTGCTCGTGCCCACAATGCATCATGGTTTGCCTTGGTCACACGTCCTCTTGGGTCTGCAGATGGCCTGGTTTATGCGGCATGATGCTCATCGTGGGCCTCTACAGCCATGTTATGATGGGCAGTTCCGTGTCATTGAGACGGGATAAATGTTTTGTTCTGGCAAACCAGATTGTGTCTCAGTGGACTGTTTGAAGCCGGCTCATTTGGACTTTGATTTGCCAGTGGAGGTAGCACAGCCTCCTCACAGGTGTCAGTCTCCTGCCTCTGGAACTTCATCTAGGACTGTCTTGACACCATAAATTCTGTGGGCAAAGTCAGGAGCAGATTTGGTCGGGTGGTGTGAGCCCCTGTTTGTTGGGGGTTTGACTGCCTTTGTGAATTCTGGGNGGGGGGGGGGGGTGTCTGTGGGGATTACATAGTTATGGTTGCAGAATCCACAGAGGCGTATTGTCCCTTTAAGAGAGATAGTTGGGCTGTGGGAGCTGTGATATGTATGGTCATAGGATTTACTAGTTGGTGTGTTTCTACATGTTGAATGGTTGCACAGAGAAAATAAAGCTCACAGCAGGAAGTTACAAAACCTATACATATATACCTATATGTATATACTCCCATTACTCATCTGTACGTAATACATGGACAGAAATAACAGGACTCCATGTTTCTCTGAACATACATGACATGTGTAACTTACTGCACATCAGCAAGTGAGGAAACGTGGAGGTCTGATTATAATGTTTATGATTAAGAAATGCATTATTTTGAGAAACATGATCTACATCTGTTTCTCAGAGTCAGATGCTCTGATTTATGACTACTTCTAATTAGAATATTTATTATTTTGAAAAAAATGATTTTTTGCCTTGCTGAGTATGTTTAAAGTTTTAACATGCATGTAAAAGTGATAAACACATACAGCCATTAAGCTAACAGTACCTAGAATAATACAGTTTACAAGGACCATGTTTGTTACTGTATGTTAGGTGAGCGGCAGAGTCCTAAACACATCACATTTCAAGACACATTAAAACTGAAATCAGGTGCCAAGAAATAAAAAATCAATAGAGTAAACCATAGATATTGTTTGCATATTTTAAACTTGATCCAGCAGCTTCTCTGGCTCCCACAGCAACAGTAAAGACTTTGCAAATGCATTAAGGGAGTGTGAATAACAACGCGCACATGCGCACTTCGCTCACAGTATTTCATAATTATGAGAGACTGTCTGTTTAATACTGCAGTAGTTGGATTATGTTACTGATTACATTTTTTTTTAGCAGGTCAAATCTCATAATTATGCGATAGTTTCTCATAACTATGACTTAGCATCTCGTAATTATGATAGCATCTCATAATTATGAGATAGCATCTCATAATTTTGACTTTGCATCTTATAATTATGACTTAGCATCTCATAATTATGACTTAACATCTCATAATTACATCTCATAATTATGACTTAACATCTCGCAATTATGACTTAGCATCTCGCAATTTTGACTTAGCATCTTTTAATTATGACTTTGCATCTCGTAACTTATGAAATGCTACGTCGTAATTAAATTACGACTTAGCATCTCGTAATTATGACTTAACATCTCGTAACTATGACTTAACATCTCATAATTATGACTCAGCATCTTGTAATTATGACTTAGCATCTCATAATTATGACAGCAGCTTATATGACATAGCATCTCATAATTATGACTTAGTATCTTATAATTATGAGTTAGCATCTCGTAACTATGACTTAGCATCTCGTAATTATGACGTAGGATCTCGTATTTATGACTTAACATCTCATAATTACAACTTAGTATCTCATAATTATGCGAAAACAGTACTTAACAATAGGAGGAAAAAAGATGGTAGATTTTATTTTCCTTTCAAATGGCAGAAACAGCTTCCATAGAATTCTGTGTCTTCTGAAATTTTTTGTTTAGACTTGTGTTTGATTTACTTAGATTTTTCAGTTCAGTGATACATAATAAAAGACTGGATGCAGGATGATTGTACCTCCACTGTGATGTGTAATGGATCCACGACCTGCCAGATCATCAGCGACAGCACATCCATGCCCAGCAGAACACCCACCGTGGCGTAGAGTTTCCATGGCTCCATGTGCTGCAGGAGAGGAGGGGGGNAGCAGAACACCCACCGTGGCGTAGAGTTTCCATGGCTCCATGTGCTGCAGGAGAGGAGGGGGGAGTCAGCAGGGAGTCAGCACAGCGCACAGTGGCAATCAGCAAAAAGCACAAATGCTGTGTTTGTGATTTACTTGGGGGGGGGGGGNCTGGGTCATAAAGCCAAAAATAGAGTGGACTGAGGGTGACAAGAAAGCAATGATCCATCACAAACCAAATTCAATCCACTGTGAACTCACTGAGCTGTGACAGCAAAGATGTGCTCTGTCACTCAGTCCATTAATAAAGATCTTTTTATGTATTCCAATAAAAGGAAATAAACTTTGGTATGGCAGCATGAAACTTTTATTATTTTTGCTGCCTAATCCTGAGAATCAAAGCTGCATGGCTGCAATCTGCTGTAGTGTCAAACACACAAACACAGCAGAGCACATACGTCATGTTTAATGTTGTAGCATTACTGGAACAACTGCAGTTTGATAATTATATGATTATGTCTTTCTGAGATGAAATAATCAGTTTTCAGACTGCATCTGCGTGGAGGCCTGCTGAAGCCACGCATACATCACCTTCCCCCTTCACAGACACCTAACTGTCCCCCTTCACAGACACAATACACATTCACATTAACATATGGATGAGCACCCAGGAACTCCTCAAGATCCCCTGCTGTTCTCGTCCCCTCATTTAGTTGTAAAAGACCTGCAGGACAGATACTGTAAAGACAACAAAACACAACTTCTAAATTTCTCTGACCTCCCAAACACCATGGCAACCAGAGGTTATCACCTTAGAGAGACTTGGTAACACTTTGATCTTTAAAGCTCCTCTGCAATAAAAGAAAATAACATACAGTCACTCTTATCTATATTTGAGTATCTCACAAGCTCCTTCCCCCAATGGTCACTTCAATGGCTCCAGATTGTCTACAAGGACTTCACAGAGTTAAAGAACTGATCTCACTACACCAAATAAGACTTTTAATTCAGAATCTATTCAGGAAACAAGAAGATGTCTGAATTTATTTAGAGTCATGAAATAAATGAGTTGCCATCTCTCTCTCTCTCTCTCTCTCTCTCTCTCTCTCTCTCGAGTACCTTAAAACTATGTTCAGATATTGAAATTCATTTTCAATACTACATGCTTTTGTTGTACTTGTATTTTGTGTTTATTTAAAGGATTTAGTTTTATGTTACATTTCTCCAACATACTTCTTAAATCACAGAACATCACATTGTTATTTTATGGTCCTTTAAGTTCACACAAAATCTATTTTGACAATCTACCACAATCTAAGCTTTTGTTTTATCTTTGTAATGTTTAGAATACTTGCATTGATGTAGAAATAGATTTAGTTAATCAAAGATCATCAAATTTCATAATAGTGTTTTAGATGTTTAGATTTTGTGATTACTTCCTATTAGACAGCAAAAGAGATGATTTATTTGTGTAACATGGTTTTACTTGTGCCAGCACGTCATATTGTGAATTTACTACGTGAAATTTCTATGTATCATGCTTTGACAATGGGAAATGAGTGGATTTAGTATAAGAATAGGTTATGTTTCTGTAATATCACAGAAATTAAGCTGCTCCAGGCTGCTGCCTGCCTTCATGACATCATCATGAAAAGCTCCTATAAGAACAAAGCATGGGCGTGTTCTTCACAACGCGCAAAGGGATTTTCTCTTTAAAACTCCACGCAGCCCATTGTTTTCATTTTCTCTTACGCTCTTAGGCTTTTGTTCTCTTTTGCGTTTTCTCTCTTAGGCTTTCTCTTACGCTTTTGTTCTGGATCTTTTGTTCCTGCTCTTCTGTTCCAGTTCTTTTCCCCGGACTTTCTTTTTATTCCTCTCTTTATTCTCTTTTTGCTCCGAGACTGCTCACGTCCCTCTCTACACCGCGTGGCAGTTTCTCTTCTCTTCTTTTCTCCTTTCTTCACCGCGCTGCTAAAACAATGGCTAGTGGTTCTTTATTTTAAAGTACTCTCAAGTAACTTTATTAGCTGTTCTAAGAAGTTTTTTCCTGAATCAGCGATAGATGTTATCAAGACCTCCACGTGATTTCATTCAAGCTATTCAGTTCTAGCTACAGTTAGTTCTCCAAGTTAGCTGCTCTGCTACGTGCCATCGGCTCCGCTGACCATGTTGGGATTCAACTCCAGCACTGCAGCTCGGTTCGACCTAAAGTCCAGCTCCCAGCTCCAGCTGTTCATTGAGAAGTGCGCTGTCAATTAAAATTACTGTCAATGCAGCTTCAATTCAGTTTGTTTCAGTTCAGTTCAAAAAGTCAAAAACAATACGCAAAAGTTCCACAAAATAAAGTTCCAGCTTCAGTGAAATAAATCCCAACAATTTCAGGTCAGCATAGTGCATCCCAACAGTTTCAGTTCAGCACAGTAAATTCCTGTTCAGCCCAATAAATTCTGACAGTTTCAGTTCAACATAACTCCAAACAATATTCAGGTAAACTCACGATCCCCCTTTATTCTGAAATCCAAGGACAGGAAGTCAAATCTGTTTGTTTGTGGTGTTACCGGAGTGGAGAATTGCCAGGGAAAGCCGTCTGCTTGCGGCAACCAGGAAGTTATCTTGAAAGCGACAAAGTAATCCAATACGGAGGAAGATCAGTGAGTACCACAGGCAACTGCTGTAAAATCCGAGGGTTTAAATGACCTCACTGTAATTATCAGTGAACAGTGATAGCTCTGTGCTCTGCCCTCATCTCACTGTAGCATCTTCTCCGCCATATAACTGAGACGACCCTCTTTTCAAAGAAATGGAATCCCTGGCGCAAACGGGAAATCCAATCGGTGAGCAGCACATAGGGGTGAGTGATTACGTCAGTGTCTACGTACACTCTCCTCCCCCAGAAAAAGCCGGAACTTGTTCAGACGTTTTGTCCGTCTGGGTCTGCAGAAGGGAAGCCAGGAAATTCCTTGTCGTTGCTCTTCTTCAAAAATTTTGAGAACACTACGTCATTCTTCTCTGTCCACCTCTTCAGCCATGGGATAACATGCTTTTATCTGCGAGACACTGACAACACGGTAGTCATCACCAGTGTCCTCCAGTACCACTGCATAGTTTAATGAACCAGTTTTCTGCAGGATGCAATATGGTCCTTTCCAGTGGGGTGCTCACTTGGCAGTATAAGATGTGCTCACTCTGGAATAAGGGTGAGGTGAGTACAAATCCAAACACAATCTTTGTCTTGAAAGGTTTCATTTCTCCTTCCTTTGTCATAGTAATGTTGTTGTCATTTCCGGGCCTTTTCCAGATTCCCAGTAACCAGTTTTTTTAAGTTCTGAGATCTGGACTGCTTTGGAGTATACTGGTGCATCTGGGTTGCTGAGATCTGGACTGAGCTCAAAATCCATGAGACCTTTCAGTGTTCGGGTCAGATTTAGCTCTGCAGGGGATATTCCTGTACGTTCATGCACAGCTGAGTTTAGAGCGAATCTGAACTCCGGTATGTATTTGTTCCAGTTTTTGTGATTCTCTTGAACATAAGAGGCAATCATGGATTTAAGATTCCGATTTACTCTCTCTGTCAGGTTGGTTAGTGGATGGTAAGGTGCTGTTCTCTTTTGTCTTAGGGTCCACTGCCTGCAGGCCTCCTCAAATACTGTCAAAACAAATTGGGGACCTTGGTCAGAGAAGATAAATTTGGGAACCCCCAGTGGGTCTGAATCTCCCTGTTCAGGATTTGCGACTCTGACTCTGTGGTAGCTTTATGGAGCGGAAAAAACTTCAACTCACCATGAGAAATAGTCTACAAAGACTATAAGGTAAAGGTTGCCAGTGGAGTTCTGAGGAGTTCAACTCCAAGTATCTCCCAGGGTTCAATGACGACAGTTTGTTGTAGTTTTCCCGGTGGCTTTCTGCTTTCTGGGTCGTATCTTTGGCAGACCTGACAGCAACATACATAATCCTTAACATCCAAGCTCATCTTGGGCCAGTTCACAAGGGCTTGTAACCTTTTGTAGGTTTTACATCTCCCTAGATGACCAGATAAGGGATCCTTGTGAAAGTGGCAGAGAAGCTGTTCACAAAGTGAAGATGGGATATAGACTTGGTAGACAGTTCTTGTGTGGTAATTGTTTCATTCTGTAAACCTTATCTTCCAGGACAGTATATTTGGTCGTGGGATCTTCAGAAATTTCCCCGGAATTAATGATTTGTTCATACAGGGATTGGACGATGGGATCCTCCTGCTGGGTTTTCCAAATAACCTCGACCGAGATCTGCAGATCTGTAGACTCCTCTTTGTTTGAGCTCATCATGGTGGCCAACATGGCAAGAGGACAATGTTGCTTGTCGTTAACTGGAGCTCTCGACAAGGTGTCAGGTACAGTGTAGTACTTGCCTTTCCAATATTCCATGGTAAACGTGAACTCTTGCAGCCAAAGTGCCCATCATATAAGCCGAATGTTAGGCTTCAGGGTCTTGAAAACTCAAACCAATGAAGAATGGTCTGTTACAACAGTGAAGTGTCTCCCCTCCAGGTAATACCTCCATTTTTCCAGAGCCCAGACTACAGCAAGGCATTCCTGCTCGGTGATGGAGTAGTTGCACTCAGCCAGGTTGAGTGTGCAGCTGACGAAAGAACTTGCTCTGAACCCAGTCCAGTCTGTTGAGTCAGCACAGCACCTAACCCCACATCACTGGCATCAGTGTAAACAATAAATGGCAGATTGAAGTCTGGATGGCCAAATATGGTGGAGAAACCAGATGTCTTCTTAAAACTTCAAATGCTGCTTGGCACTGAGGTGTCCAAACAAACTTTGCTCCTTTCTGTTTGAGCGCATTGAGCAGCTCAGATGAGAGAAATTTGGAACAAAGCAATGGTACCATCCTGCCATTCCAAGGAAGCTTTGGAGTTCTTTGATGTTGCGGGGAATGGGGAAGTCCTGTACAGCTTTGGTCTTCTCTGCATCCACTTCCACCCCTGTAGCAGAAATGACATGGCCCAAGAACTTCAAAGATCATGTGGCTGGTGCATTTTTGATTCCAAACGGCATCACCTTGAACTGGTACAGGCCAAAAGGACAGATGAAGGCTGTTTTGTCTCTGCTGTCTTTGTCCAACGGGATGTCCCAATAGTTGCTATTGAGTTTCCAAAGTGGAAAAAACCACAGCTCCAGCGAAGGATTCCAAGATCTCTTGATATTGGGCACTGGATATGCATCAGTTTGTGTGGCTGCATTCAACTTTCAGAAATCCATACAAAACCTAGGTCTTGGATCTTGTTTTTTCAGCACCAGCACAATCGGAGAGGTGTAAGAAGAAGCTGAGGGCTCAATGATGTTGTTGGCCAACATCTCCTCCATGTGGTCCTTAATTATCTGGAGTTTAATAGGTGAGACATGATAGGGTTTTGGGTGTTTGATTGGCAGATCATGAGTGAGGAAAGATTTTATTAGCACATTGGTAGATCCCAGTTTTGATGTAAATACTCCTTCATTACTTTGTAACTGACTTAACAGTTTCTTTTCCCCAAACTCATCCAGGTGAGTATTACAGGTAGCCACTTCCAGCAGGTCCTGGCATGGTGGTGGAATAACCAGTTCTGATGGAGCAACAGCAGAAAAGAAAGCAACATGGGAAGGTGGACTTGGTGATAGGGCTACTGGTGCTTTCTGGAATGGAAATTTGTGGTTCCTATTGCATAAGAACCAGTAGCTGTTCTCAGAGATGTCAAATTGGAGTCCAGTGAAGAAGACAAAGTCAAGTCCGATTACTGCAGGAAAAACAAGACTGTGAGGAGGTAAGATGAGGCAGGGTAATGTTATTGACTGTGTCTGAAGAGAGAATAACATTTCAGCCCATCCCAAAGGCAGTCATTTTCCTCCATCAGCCAAGTACAAAGGCCCTTTTGTCCAAGGCTTTAGCTGATCCTGAGGCCCTTTCACTCCTGACCATATGTGTTCATTTATCAGGGTATATGAGGATCCAGTGTCCAGGATAGCAGTTCCTTTCCATGTTCCAATACTCAAAGGCATCAACAATTGGCATGGCAATGTGTCTCCCACTGGAACTCCTGTGGTGTCCATTGGCATGGCTTTATCCAAGTGGCTGGAGTGAGTGAGTGAGTGCCCCAATTGTTGAGTTGGATCATGAGGATCTTGAGTAGTAACTTCAGAAGAGGGTTTGGGTGGTTTGTTTTTGCCAGGCTTCCACTGTGGACATGATTCTGGAGCATGATGGCCTTTGCATCTCCAACAGTAGATCTGAGTAGGTTTCTTTCTTTCTTTCTTTTATTAGGGTCCCCATTAGCACCAGCTTATGCATTGGCTATTCTTCCTGGGGTCCAACACACATACAGAATACATACACAATACATACAATATATACAACACACCACCCACCACAGAACAAACAAAAGAGCTCAATTTCCTAAAATTAATAATTCAATAAAGAAAATTCAAAGAGAAACAATTGTCACATTTCAACAAGATATCAAACAAACATAAAATAAGAAATCTAAGGGTACAGTATATTTATCTGAATTCATTACATCCAGATTACTGCTACCCTTTCAGATGCTGTTTTAAGAAAGTTTTGAACCGATCCTTATCATTCTCTTGTATTATATGCACTGGCAGTGAGTTCCAGATGACCATGGCTCTGTATATTACTGTGCACTGTAACATATTTGTTTTTGATTTAGGTAACCTGAACCTTTTTTCTATTGCATATCATGTTTCATAACTATGCTGAAAAAACTGAGAAAATAACCTTTCATATAATAGTTTTGGTGTTCTTGTCACCAGTATATTTCTGATTAAACTAAGCAAAGCAATTAGCCAGCCCAGACAGTCATGCATGACAGTCATGTTAGCTACATTAGTTCTGTAAGAGCAACGCAAGGCACAATGTACAGCTTTATTTTGAGCAACTTGCAATTTTTCTCTCTCTGTAACTGAAGCACTGGACCAAATCACTGAGCAGTAATCAAATTGTGATAGAACTAAAGCATTTATAACTTGTTTGATGACATCTGGTTGCATACTATTTAAACCTCTTCTCACAACTGACAGCCCTCTACCTATTCTACTCACAATATTGTCAATCTGTTTAGACCACGATAATTTCTAATCTAAGATCACACCTAATAGTTTTGTGTCTTGTACCTGTTCAATGGTATATTATGCACATTCAATTTCAGTGTAGGTTCAGCCCTTAGCCTATACCTTGATCCTAGTATANGGTATATTATGCACATTCAATTTCAGTGTAGGTTCAGCCCTTAGCCTATACCTTGATCCTAGTATAAAAGACTTCATCATGCCAACATTAAGTACCAATTTATTGTTGGTGATCCATTCTACCACAAGCTTTAACTCCCTATTAAGAATGTCATTCAGCTTTTCTGTTGATGACGCAGATGCATATATTGTTGAATCATCAGCATACATAGCAATTTGAGCCTTTTCTAAAACAAGTGG
>VXCM01007825.1:726-10726 GCA_014773175.1 Lucifuga dentata | reverse complement strand
GAACAGAACAGAACAGAACAGAATAGAACAGAACAGAATAGAATAGAACAGAACAGAATAGAACAGAACAGAATAGAATAGAACAAAACAGAACAGAGCAGAACAGAATAGAATAGAACAAAACAGAACAGAACAGAACAGAACAGAACAACAACAGAATAGAACAGAATAGAAAACAACAAAACAGAACAGAACAGAATAGAATAGAACAGAACAGAATAGAACAAAACAGAACAGAGCAGAACAGAATAGAATAGAATAGAACAAAACAGGACAGAACAGAACAGAACAGAATAGGACAGAACAGAACAAGAAAAGAATAGAACAGAACAGAATAGAATAGAACAAAACAGAATATAACAGAATAGAACAGAACAGAATAGAATAGAACAAAACAGAACAGAGCAGAACAGAATAGAATAGAACAAAACAGAACAGAACAAAACGGAACAGAACAGAATAGAACAGAACAGAACAAGAACAGAATAGAATAGAATAGAATAGAATAAAACAGAACAGAACAGAAGAGAACGGAACAGAATAGAACAAAACAGAATAGAACAGAACAGAATAGAACAAAACAGAATAGCACAGAACAGAATAGAACAAACAGAACAGAACAGAACAGAATAGAATACAACAAAACAGAACAGAACAGAATAGAACAAAACAGAATAGAATAGAACAGAACAGAATAGAACAGAACAGAATAGAATAGAACAAAACAGAACAGAACAGAACAGAACAGAACAAGAACAGAATAGAACAGAACAGAATAGAATAGAGCAAAACAGAACAGAACAGAACAGAATAGAACAGAACAGAACAGAACAGAATAGAACAGAACAAAACAGAACAGAGCAGAACAGAATAGAATAGAATAGAACAAAACAGGACAGAACAGAACAGAACAGAATAGGACAGAACAGAACAAGAACAGAATAGAACAGAACAGAATAGAATAGAACAAAACAGAACAGAACAGAACAGAATAGAACAGAACAGAACAGAACAGAATAGAACAGAACAAAACAGAACAGAGCAGAACAGAATAGAATAGAATAGAACAAAACAGGACAGAACAGAACAGAACAGAATAGGACAGAACAGAACAAGAACAGAATAGAACAGAACAGAATAGAATAGAACAAAACAGAATAGAACAGAATAGAACAGAACAGAATAGAATAGAACAAAACAGAACAGAGCAGAACAGAATAGAATAGAACAAAACAGAACAGAACAAAACGGAACAGAACAGAACAGAACAAGAACAGAATAGAATAGAATAGAATAGAATAAAACAGAACAGAACAGAATAGAACGGAACAGAATAGAACAAAACAGAATAGAACAGAAAAGAAAGAACAGAACAGAATAGAACAAAACAGAATAGAACAGAACAGAATAGAACAAAACAGAACAGAATAGAACAGAACAGAACAGGACAGAATAGAATAGAACAAAACAGAACAGAACAGAATAGATTAGAACAAAATAGAACAGAATAGAACAGAACAGAACAGAATGGAACAGAATAGAACAAAATAGAATAGAACAGAACAGAACACAACAGAATAGAACAGAATAGAACAGAACAAAACAGAATGAACAGAACAGAACAGAATAGAACAAAACAGAACAGAACATAATAGAACAGAACAGAACAGAACAAAACAGTAGAACAGAACAGAATAGAATAGAATAGAACAGAACAGAACAGACTAGAACAGAATAGAACAGAACAGAATAGAACTGAACAGAATAGAACAGAACAGAGCAGAACAGAACAGAACAGAACAGAATAGAACAAATAGAACAGAACAGAACAAAACAGAACAGAATAGAACAAAACAGAATAGAACAGAACAGAATAGAACAAAACAGAATAGAATAGAATAGAACAGAACAGAATAGAATAGAATAGAATAGAACAGAATAGAATAGAAGAGAACAGAACAGAACAGAATAGAACAGAATAGAATACAACAGAACAGAACAAAACAGAACAGAATAGAACAAAACAGAATAGAACAGAACAGAATAGAACAAAACAGAATAGAATAGAATAGAATAGAATAGAATAGAATAGAATAGAATAGAACAGAATGCTACCTTGCCATTCATAGCTTCCTGGTGACCCTACAATGACCTCAGTCTGGGTGATGGCAGCAGAAATGCCCATGTTACACATGACCTCGCCGCTGACCTCCAGGATGTGGCTGCACTCTCTCACACACACACAGACACACACACACACAGACACACACACACACNACACACACACGAGGCAGGGTGTAAGGTGGGGCGGAGCATCAGACAGGTAGCATCAACCTGTCACACCTGAGTCTAATCTGCACCATCCTGAACATCTGAAGTCATAATGCTGAGTTTCACCACAGCAGCTGACCAATCAGACGACAGCTTGCTGAAACCTTCCAGACACACAGGATGCATGTGTGAATTTAGTGACCAGAGAGTCTTTATGATGTGACACGGCATGGTTTAGTATGACACAGCACGGTTTAGAATGACACAGCACGGTTTAGTATGACACGGCACGGTTTAGAATGACACGGCACGGTTTAGTATGACACGGCACGGTTTAGAATGACACGGCACAGTTTAGAATGACATGACACGGCACGGTTTAGAATGACACGGCACAGTTTAGAATGACATGACACGGCACGGTTTAGAATGACACGGCACGGTTTAGTATGACACAGCACGGTTTAGTATGACATGGCACGGTTTAGAATGACATGACACGGTTTAGAATAACACGGCGTGGTTTAGAATGACATGGCACGGTTTAGAATGACACGGCACGGTTTAGTATGACACGGCACGGTGTAGAATGACATGACACGGTTTACAATAACACGGCGTGGTTTAGAATGACATGGCACGGTTTAGAATGACACGGCACGGTTTAGTATGACATGGCACGGTTTAGAATGACATGACACGGTTTAGAATAACACGGCGTGGTTTAGAATGACATGGCACAGTTTAGAATGACACGGCACGGTTTAGTATGACACGGCACGGTGTAGAATGACATGACATGGCACAGTTTAGTATGGACAGCATGGTTTATTATGGTAAATCTAAATCTAATCTAGGTTTGGTTAGATTAAAACCTAACCTAAACTAATGTAATTTAATCTGATCAAACCTAACCTAAACTAACCTAACCTAAAATAACCTAACCTAAAATAACCTAAGCTAAACTAACCTAACCTAACCTAATTTAATCTAATCTAATCTAATCTAATCTAAACTAATCTAATCAAACCTGGTCTAATCTGATCTAATCTAACCTAATTTAATCTAATCTAATGTAATATAAACTAATTGAAATATAATCTAACATAATCAAGTTTAATCAATCTAATCTAATCTAATCTAACATAATCAAGTTTAATCTAATCTAATCTAACTTTACCTAACCCTAATTTAACCTAACCTAGCCTAATCTAATCTAATCTAATCTAGTCTAATGATCCAGTCTCAGGGTAATCCCAGCAGCCTGGAGTTTACCTGCAGGCCTGATCAGGGTTCTGCCAGTGCATGTCCTCAGGGTCATACTGGAAGTCGTTGCCACGGAGATAACATTTACC
Source organism: Lucifuga dentata (assembly GCA_014773175.1). NCBI lineage: Eukaryota > Metazoa > Chordata > Actinopteri > Ophidiiformes > Bythitidae > Lucifuga > Lucifuga dentata. Next base: position 7,100 of record VXCM01007825.1, on the reverse strand, counting down.
AATCATGTGTCTCAGCCTGTAGGCACCATAGAGTTTAACAAAGCGATGACCACATGCCTGTATGGACACACGGAGACATGGTAAACAGAAAGACAGAGAGACAGAGAGAAAGACAGAGAGACACAGAGAAAGACAGACAGACAGATAGAAAGACAGATATAAAGACATAATGACAGAGACAGACAGAATGACAGAAAGACAGATATAAAGACAAAATGACAGAGACAGACAGACAGACAGTAACTTACAAACTCGTTTTTGGTTATTTATTATTAAGTTTGTTAGCGTGACTCTTAATTGCTTTGTCACTTGATATAAAATAAATTACATTTTGATTGGCAGCATGTTCTGCCAATGGAAACACAGACTCACCAGGACCCTCCCCCCTGGCCGTCCTTGACTGGCCACCGAGACGCCCAACCACATGTCTTCAATCAGGTCCTCAACCCAGTTCAGTTTAGTGTCTGAAAGGCAAACTGACAGGGAAGTAACAGACTCCGCCCACATGAGGAAGTGTTACCTGTTAACATGTTAACTCAACATTTTGTCTGTCTCTCTCTCTCTCTCTCTCTCTCTCTCTCTCTCTCTCTCCCCCCCNTCCCCCCCCTCTGTCCTCTTCCTGACCTCATTTTGCCTGACAACTTCAGTCATGTGACATTAATCAGCTTTTTAAGAGGAAACAAAAAGAGGAGAGGAGACAAGGAGAGGACAAAAGAGGAGAGGAGACAAACAGCAAAGCTTCATCCTTCNAAAAGAGGAGAGGAGACAAGGAGAGGACAAAAGAGGAGAGGAGACAAACAGCAAAGCTTCATCCTTCATTTGTCCTGAATCTTCATCTGATGACAAGCAGAAGGAATGAAGTGTTTGTGTGTATGTGTGTGTGTGTGTTTGTGTTTGTATGTGTGTGTGTGTGTGTGTGTGTGTGTGTGTGTGTGTGGTTTCAGTAGAAAAACAGAACACTGAGATATGAAGACATGAAAGATAACATCACAACTCTGACCAATTGGGATCCAGAAACCACGTGACATCAGTCGTTAACCAATCATCCATCTTCTTTCAGCCATCTCATGTTTTAGTGCCAGCCAATGAAACAGACCTCCTCCTCCTCCTCTCCTCCTCCTCCTCCTCCTCTAGCTCCTCTTCCTCCTCTTCCTCCACTACCTCCTCTTCTACCTCGTTTTCCTCCTCCTCCACCTCCTCCACCTCCAGGTCTGATGTGATATGTAGTCCCTCCAGCGTGCAGGATTGGACACACGTGTGCTTGATTGCGTGATATTAGCATGATAAAAATGGTGGTCATAAGATCTGTGCTCAGTGTGTTTGAGATCATTATAATGAAAACTTTGATGGACTTTTTTTTTTTTACAGAAAACATTTTGATGCCCCGCCCACATTTTCACATGAATAACATTAACATTAGCATTAGCATAATTTTTACTAAAGGTGCAGTGATGATGTCAGCCTGACCTGAGCCAATGAGGTTCATCCTGTTGCAGTCTAATTGGTCAGCAGTGATGGGACAGCTGTACACTCCCCCTGTTTTATTGGCTGGGACATGAGGCTCCGCCTTCTCCCTGGGAGCTCCAACCAATAGCCTGCAGAGATGATACAGGTGAAATCTGTCACACAGCCTCTTACCTGCAGAGCAAGGCACTAACAGGGATGGTTCTGGTCCCAACCAGGTCACTTTACACACTTACGTCATGTGACAGGAAGTGATATGTCACATCATGTCATTTTGTTTGTATTTTATGATGTCATCTTGTGTCTTATATGATGATGATGATGATGATGATGATGATATCATATCCTGTTGTTTTACTGTGTTGTTGTTTTCAATCAATTAAAGGAAAACAGACACACATGCACACACAAACACACATACAAGGCGTAAAAAAGAGACAGTGACACACTTTCATCAATTACNCCCCCCCCCCCCATTCCTCTTCCTGAACCTCATTTTGCCTAACAAACTTCAGTCATGTGACATTAATCAGATTTTTAAGAGGAGAGGAAACAAGAAAACGAGAGAAGAGCTGAAGGAGAGGAGAGGAAACAATGAGGAGAGGAGACAAGGAGAGGAGAAAAGGAGAGGAGAGGAGATAAGGAGAGGAGAGGAAACAAGGAGAGGAGAGGAGATAAGGAGAGGAGAGGAAACAAGGAGAAGAGAAGAGATAAGGAGAGAAGAGAAAAGGAGAGGAGAGGAGACAAGGAGAGGAGAGGAAACAAGCAGAGGAGAGGAGATAAGGAGAGGAGAGGAAACAATGAGAGGAGAGAAAACAAGGAGAGGAGAGGAGGTAGGAGAGGAGNATAAGGAGAGGAGAGGAAACAATGAGAGGAGAGAAAACAAGGAGAGGAGAGGAGGTAGGAGAGGAGAGGAAACAAGGAGAGGAGAGGAGATAAGGAGAGGAGAGGAAACAAGCAGAGGAGAAGAGATAAGAAGAGGAGAGGAAACAATGAGAGGAGAGGAAACAAGGAGAGGAGAGGAGATAAGGAGAGAAGAGAAAAGGAGAGGAGAGGAGATAAGGAGAGGAGAGGAAACAAGCAGAGGAGAAGAGATAAGAAGAGGAGAGGAAACAATGAGAGAGGAAACAAGGAGAGGAGAGGAGATAAGGAGAGGAGAGGAGATAAGGAGAGGAGATAAAAAATAGCAAAGCTGCATCCTTCATTTCTCCTGAATATTCATCTAATGAAGTGTGTGTGTGTCTATATGTGTGTATGTATGTTTGTGTGTGTTTATGTGTGTGTGTGTGTACATGTTTGTGTGTGTTTTTGTGCGTGTTTGTGTGTGAATATGTGTAAATTATGTGTAAATTCCTCTTGTGTAAAAGGCTATATTTTCATTTACAGAAACAGGCAACCAACCAGACAGACAGGCAGACAGAAAGACAGGAAGCAAGACAGACAGACAGACAGACAGGCAGACAGAAAGACAGGCAGCAAGACAGCAAGACAGACAGGCAGACAGACAGAAAGACAGGCAGCAAGACAGCAAGACAGACAGGCAGGCAGACAGAAAGACAGGCAGCAAGACAGCAAGACAGACAGACAGGCAGACAGAAAGACAGGCAGCAAGACAGACAGGCAGACAGACAGAAAGACAGGCAGCAAGACAGCAAGACAGACAGACAGGCTGAGTACTCACAGGTAGCTGTCTGTCTGCATGCTCTGGTGTAGAGAGACAGACAGGCCAAACAGACTGCCATCGCTGCCTTTTTTCAGTATAGGAAATGTTGTGTCCAGGTTTGACGACATGCACACACTCACACATACACACAATAAACTCACAACGGACGCCATGGAGACCACTGGGGGCATTAACAACAACCACAGTGTGAAAAGACTGAAGGAGGAAGTCAAGACAATCATCAACGTTAATCTGTTTGGTAAACTTTTTATACTAGTTAATACTAATACTGCTAATACTGCTGTTAATGCTGCTGCTGCTAATATTAGTGCTAATACAGTACTACTGCTAATTGTTAATGCTCCTGCTAATGCTAGTGCTAATACTACTGCTAATGCTGCTGCTAATACTAGTGCTACTAACACTGCTAATACTGCTGTTAATGCTGCTACTAATACTAGTGCTAATACAGTACTGTTGTTAATGCTCCTGCTAATGCTAGTGCTAATACTACTGCTAATGCTGCTGTTAATGCTGCTGCTAATACTACTGTTAATGCTGCTGCTAATACTACTGCTAATACTAGTGCTAATACTACTGCTAATGCTGCTGTTAATGCGCTGCTAATACTAGGGTTAGGGTTAGGGCAGCAGTAACTGCTAATACTGCTGTTACTGCTGCTGCTAATACTAGTGCTAATACTACTGCTGTTACTGCTGCTGCTAATACTAGTGCTAATACTACTGTTAATACTGCTGTTAATGCTGCTGCTAATACTAGTGCTAATACTGCTGCTAATACTGCTGTTACTGCTGCTGCTAATACTAGGGTTAGGGTTAGGGCAGCAGTAACTGCTAATACTGCTTTTACTGCTGCTGCTAATACTAGTGCTAATACTACTGCTAATGCTGTTGCTAATACTAGTGCTAATACTAGTGCTAATACTACTGCTAATGCTGCTGCTAATACTAGTGCTAATACTACTGCTAATACTGCTGTTACTGCTGCTGCTAATACTATTGCTAATACTACTGTTAATACTGCTGTTAATGCTGCTGCTAATACTAGTGCTAATACTACTGCTAATGCTGCTGTTAATGCTGCTGCTAATACTAGTGCTAATACTGCTGTTACTGCTGCTGCTGATACTAGTGCTAATACAGTACTACTTCTAATACTGCTGTTAACGTTGCTGCTAATACTAGTGCTAATAATACTGCTAATACTGCCGTTAATGCTGCTGCTAATGCTAGTGCTAATACAGTACTACTGCTAATACTGCTGTTAATGCTGCTGCTAATACTAGTGCTAATACAGTACTACTGCTAATACTGCTGTTAATGCTCCTGCTAATACTAGTGCTAATACTAGTGCTAATACTACTGCTAATGCTACTGTTAATGCTGCTGCTAATACTAGTGCTAATACTGCTGTTACTGCTGCTGCTAATACTAGTGCTAATACAGTACTACTTCTAATACTGCTGTTAACGTTGCTGCTAATACTAGTGCTAATAATACTGCTAATACTGCCGTTAATGCTGCTGCTAATGCTAGTGCTAATACAGTACTACTGCTAATACTGCTGTTAATGCTGCTGCTAATACTAGTGCTAATACAGTACTACTGCTAATACTGCTGTTAATGCTCCTGCTAATACTAGTGCTAATACTAGTGCTAATACTACTGCTAATGCTACTGTTAATGCTGCTGCTAATACTAGTGCTAATACTGCTGTTACTGCTGCTGCTAATACTAGTGCTAATACAGTACTACTTCTAATACTGCTGTTAACGTTGCTGCTAATACTAGTGCTAATAATACTGCTAATACTGCCGTTAATGCTGCTGCTAATGCTAGTGCTAATACAGTACTACTGCTAATACTGCTGTTAATGCTGCTGCTAATACTAGTGCTAATACAGTACTACTGCTAATACTGCTGTTAATGCTCCTGCTAATACTAGTGCTAATACTAGTGCTAATACTACTGCTAATGCTACTGTTAATGCTGCTGCTAATACTAGTGCTAATACTGCTGTTACTGCTGCTGCTAATACTAGTGCTAATACAGTACTACTTCTAATACTGCTGTTAACGTTGCTGCTAATACTAGTGCTAATAATACTGCTAATACTGCCGTTAATGCTGCTGCTAATGCTAGTGCTAATACAGTACTACTGCTAATACTGCTGTTAATGCTGCTGCTAATACTAGTGCTAATACAGTACTACTGCTAATACTGCTGTTAATGCTCCTGCTAATACTAGTGCTAATACTACTGCTAATACTAGTGTGCTAATACTACTGCTAATGCTGCTGTTAATGCTGCTAATATTAAAGCTAATGCTAATACTGCCTAATACAGCTGTTAATTCTAATACTGCTATTGATGATGCTGCTAATACTACTGTTAGTGCTGCTGCTAATAGTAGTACTAATATTAGTGCTAATATTACTGCTAATAATGCTGCTAATATTGCTACTAATACTAGTTCTAATACTGGTGCTAATACTGCTGCTGGCACAGCTGGTAATATTGCTGCTAATATTACTGCCAATACTGCTACTAGCACTGGTGCTATTATTGTTGCTAACACTGGTGCTAGCACTGCTGCTAATAGTGCTGCTCCTACACTTCATTATAAATTTTTCCATCACTTTCATTTCTTACTTTTACTCTTTAGGATGACTTTTAGTATTTAGTTGTGTTACTCGTGAAAATGCTTTTACAGCAGTAAGAAAAGTGAAAGAAAGTGTGGCAAAGTGACTTTCTGTTTCTGCTCTTGTCATATTTTCACTTTGGTGCTTTAAAATGGAACTTCTGACCAATAATAAAGCTTTAAATCTCATGAATGTATCATAATAACTCTTAAAACTTCAGCTGAAGGAGCTGCAATTAAACATTATTTTCACATTTTTGGTTCATGAGGTCTAGTTTTGATTTGATAGGTTTAAGAAACTATGACATCATCATAACAAGCCATTAAAATGTCTAAACATAACTAATTATTGAATCTTATGAACAATTTTAGTTTCAAACCTTTTTGATGCATCAAAGCAGAAAAATGTGATGAAACGTTCCACACACTCCTGCTGCCTCGCCTTCCTCCTTCCTTTGTTACCGTCGTTGTTTTCTCTCTGTCTTATTCTCATTCAGACGTCCTTCTGAAATGAAATCATCTCCTCCCACTGTTAACACACACACACACACACACACACACACACACACACACACCCAGACACACA
>VXCM01007824.1:0-19540 GCA_014773175.1 Lucifuga dentata | reverse complement strand
GACTGAGAGCTCTATTAAAGAACTTTACTTGTCGGAGTTGTACTGTGTGCTGCATTTGGGTCCAGACCCCACCCGTCACACACGCAGGTGTTTGCCAGCCCACACAAGACGGTCAGGCAGGTTCCCAAACCATAATGCATGTGGAATAAGGTGCACATTATTTAGCATGTGTTGGGGAGGGAAATTGGGGTGAAAAACATTGTCCTGCATGCATTGAAAGTGTGGTTGGATTAAATGTGTGTTTAAACAAACTTACCAAGGTTAACTGATGAGGAAATGCCGGTGAGGTGTGCCAAACGTGGGTAGCGTGCACTTTTATTGTGCGTGTGCGCGCGCTTTGGCTAGTCACTTCCATAAGTCCATACAGGGGTGGCCGTGAATAGTTGAATCTAGTTTTTAAAATATTGTTATGTAGTTTTCCTGTATATTAATTTCTGTTTCAGAAGGTACTGATGTATATGGATGCCAAAGAAGGCACAATATGGTCATGTATCAGTTAACTGATTGTTTGTCAGAATGGTATGTGTGGTGTGTGATAAAAGGGCGCTGTGCACACACACAGGGGAGACTGTTTATGGGAGAGACTGTTTGAGAGAGAATGCTGTGCAGCTCTGTCCTGAGAGGGCACACGATCTTTAGAAGCAGAGTCTTCATCATGCTAGAATTTTGGCATTGTTGGAAGTGAATTTTTGTTTTTCGTATTGTTGCGTCTAAGTTTTTGTCTTTCATTTACTTATTTCTTTATTATCTGCTGGCAGCTTAAATATTAAAATAGAAAAAAGGACTTCTTTGGGCCAAATCCACAGTGTAAAGCCTGCTCTTTTCTCCACTTGGACACACTATTTTACATGCTGTATCTACATTTTGCTGACAACACAGAAATGGGAAGCAGCCAGGGCAGGCTTCTCAAAATCAGGCTAAGTTTTGACGTTCGGCAAACAATGCCTCCTCCTCCTATCTAAATGTTGGCAATCATTGATGAAGTGATTGCCTACAAAGGCACAAGAGCAGGGAATCTTCGTCAGTGCATTGCCAGCAAGTCCCACAAGTGGGACTTCAAACATTTTTACCATGCAAGCTCAACAGGTATTGTACATGATTTCATCCTTTATCAAGGGAAGACATCCTTCTTTAATGTTCTCCAGACTGGGAGAGAAAGCAGTAACAACTCTATGCAGATGACACGGACTTTTACAATTTTTTCACAAGTACAATCTGGTTCAGAAGCTTAAAGCCAACACAAACATCACATGTTTAGGCAAAGTAACCAAACGTCTGGAGCAGATAAACACCTGAAGGCAGACAAACAAAGGAGGGAAGAGGGGCCTATGACTACTTCTCTTCACAGGGAATCATTGTTGTCAAATGGCAGGACACCAGTGATCAGCATTGTTGATCAGTGTGATCAGAACAATGATCAGCAACGCCTGTGGTGTGGAGCCTGTTAGTTGATGCAGCGGTACAGCAAAGAGCATGGAAGGAAAATTCCAGTCACATGTCCAGCCATCATCAAAGCTTACAATGCACTGTTACATCCCCTATGTGTCTCTAAGGGGAATCCGTAACATAAACGTGTAAATGGCAAAGGAAATAAATTAATGCAGCAGGCAATTAAATAATGAGGCAACAAAGCTCTTAAAGTAATCAACCAAAAAGATGTAGGTTTTAATGTTTAAAAAAAAAGGCTGGATTTACATGCCCACGCACATGCAACCTGATTCCGATATTTTGCTCACATGTAACACGTAGTGTTTGCTTCCTGAAGATGTAAATGGTTAAAAGCCACATGGAATCAAATATTCTCAGATCCATTTTGGGCTTCTTGCACATGTGGAAATAAATCAGATACGTATCGGATATCCACCAATGTGACTGCTGGCTAAATCCACAGATCAGAATTTCCTTCCCATTCTGACTCCTANGGATATCCACCAATGTGACTGCTGGCTAAATCCACAGATCAGAATTTCCTTCCCATTCTGACTCCTACATAACATTCTGCTTTATCTGTATATGATGATGTCATCAATATGGTGATGCTCTCTGTAAACAGAAATGGAGGACATACTATATACAGTATATCAGACATGCTGATGTGTGTTTATGTCAAATAGACGTGTTAGTGTGTGATAACAGGCTCCTGTTACAGTAGCAAAACTCCAACTCCACCTGCTTCTCCTCTGTGATTAACTGATGAACATACGTGTCCTGATGGACAGATAAACGCTCACACAACATATCAGATGTTTCTCTCTGCATGTGAAAGTTTTAACCTGCTGATCAGATTTTAAATGCTTCTCTCATCTTAGTCCATTGAAGCGTTTTCTTTACATGAGCCTCAGAAATGTGCACATGCGTAGCTGCATCCTGCTGCTACAGGTCAAAGGTCAAAGCATGTGAATACAGGTATCAGATATGAGCCGCTTAAAAAAGAAAATGTAAATACACTGAACAAAAACTCAGATATAGGCAAAACGTCAGAATTGAGCATCAAGACTTGTAGAGTACAAGATTTATTTGGCAGGGAAAGAGACCGAGGACCAGGTTCAGAACTCTGCAATTACCCAAAATTAAAAGGGGGGGTTAAAGGGGGTTCTCCTTTGTTTAAAGAGCTATTATCAAGCTGCACAAATAAGAACGCTTTTGAATCTGTGCAATCACTCCTACTCTGCAAAATGGAAAGAACTCGAATGTTGTACAACAGATGGTTTTCCTGTAAAGGCCATAATAGGGGACAATAAACTAAGAAAACACTTAAGAGAGGAAATGAACCCATGGCTGGGGATATCTCTTAAGATTTGGTTTGAAATAATAACAAAGAATAACTTGCACAGTAGGGTAATACGATGGATTGCATATGACTCAGAGTTTATTCCAAACAGAGCAGATAAGAGGTTTAAAACTTGGGAAAGGAGACCTAAAATATACTTGAAGCTCTTAAAGAAGACAGAAATCAAAAGTTTCCAAGAATTAAAGGATCAGTACAGCTTAACTAATCGGGACTTTTATAGATACTTGCAATTGAGACACTATTTAGGGCAAACAATGAAAGAGAAGAATGTAGATGGGCCAGAATTAGAAATTATCAAAATGTTTATCTCAGCATATGAATCTGATTTGGGTAAGAATTTAATATCTAAATTATATATGGGAGTGGAAAATTTAAAAGGAAATGATACATAAAAGAGAAGTGGGAGAAAGAGACAATATTATGATATCAGCGGATGAATGGGAAGAGATCAATGAACAACAGTGGAAAACAACTTGCTTCTTATCCTGGAGAGAACATGGATGGAAAAATATTACAAGATTTTTTACAACACCAGCACAGAAAAAATACCAATACAAGCTGCTGGAGATTATGCGGAGCAAAGACAACAGATCACTTCCATGTTTTTCATCCATGTTTTCCATCGCCCATTACTGGCTGGAGTTAAAGAAATGTATGGAGAGAATATTGAGGGTACAATTTCCACTTACATTTGAGATATTATATTTTGGGAAAATGAACAGGGGATTTACAGGTTTTGGAGACAAATATATATTTAGGATAATTTTGACTGCAAGTATAAAAGCAATTACCAGAAAATGGTTGAAGACAGAGGTACCTAAGGTTGAGGACTGGTTGGAAGTGATACATAATATATACGATGGAAAAACTGACCTTCTCCTCCAGGTTGGAACTGGATAAATTTAAAAGTATTTGGAAAAATTGGATGAATATATATCACCAATTAGATCAGATTTTATATGATACAGCATGCATATCAGAAAGTCCCTTGGTTCATCACTACAGATGTTGAAATGTTATCTTGAAATGTTCTTTTGAAAGGTCTTCTTGAAATGTTTATTTAGAATGATCTACAATGGAAATGTCCNCTTGAAATGTTCTTTTGAAAGGTCTTCTTGAAATGTTTATTTAGAATGATCTACAATGGAAATGTCCCTAGAGTCTCTACTGCAATAGATATAAAAATGTACTGTATAGGGTAAATACAGGTTACTTTTTTATCTCTCTCTCTCTCTCTCTCTCTCTCTGTTAAGTTATATGACAGGTGGAAAATAAGGGGATGATATGGATGTGTGTATACGGGTGTGTGCATATATATGTATGTATGCAGGTGTGGGTAAATATATGTAAGTATGGAAGGGTAAACAGGGAGAGAAGTGTTAATAGATGGGTTCAAGAACAGAGTATTGAAATCAATCCTTTTATTTGTTATTTATTTTTAAATTATTTTTCATGTTATTTTTATGGTATATTTTATGTTTTAAAAACAAGAAAAATGTACAAGAGACAATGCAATGTTTGGTGGACATTTGCTTATTTTTCAATAAAAAAAGAGAATTTAAAAAAAAAAGTCTTGTAGAGTAAATCTTACAAAGAAGCTTGCGGAATTCAGGGTAACCAAGGCCAAAATAAGAAACATAAATGCAATCCTGTCTGGAAAAAAAAAAAAAAAAAAAAAACTGGCCAAAAAACAGGAGAAAGGGTCATTAGAGAAAATGAGTGGCAGCTCATCCCTACCAAGCTTTCTTTCACAAAACATATAACAACTGTATAGCACTATTTAAAAAAAAAAACAAAAAAAGTCAAAAAACAGGGCAGTATACAGGTGGCTCAAAGGCAGATGGAAAGAAAAGGGGCAGGCTGAAGATTCCTCCTGCACTTGTACTGTGGAGGCTGATGGCAAACTCAGCTCAGGTGATCCAGCCCTGCATCCACCAATCCTGGCTAGCCACGCCTCTCCACTGCTTAGTCAATCAACCCTGCAGACTGAGAGGAAAGAGTGTGAGGATGAGAAGTAAGATAGCAGGCCACAGCATGCGTATGGGTGGCACATCACTCTACAAAACCCAATGAAATCAGAGCAGTGGTACCTGCCCTTGACCTCTGTCTGTAATGCTTGGCTCTTTTACAAAAGTGACTGTAAAGAGAAATGCCACTACAGAGGTTCCCCACCTCTGTGGCCCACATGGAGGGCTTCAACAAGACCTCACCTTGTGTTGGTCGACCCTGCTCCTCTTTGCCTACCCCGATGTAACCATGGAGAAAGAGTAGAGCTGCAGCAGCAGAAAGTGATGTCTGCTGTGCCTGCTTGTGGTGATGAACGTGGAGAAAGCAGCTCTGTCCAGTGTCAAAGTGTGTTAAGCGTGACATTTTCCCAAAGCAGCAGTGCTTTGATGCATACCATGACAAATAAAGTTAAGGCACCTTTGTGTTTTATCGTGATTGAACATGATTTGAAATTGTATTGCATGAAAACACAGCCAAACTTCATATTCACAAGAAAGTTTAAATAATACAAATTTGACAATGGTTCACTGAAAGTTAGACAGTGGAGTCATGTTAGGTGACAAATGAATTGAAGTTATCACACCCTTGTTCATTTGTTTTATTGTGATGGACAATTTGTAATTCATGAAATAACACTTAAATGTATTTCACGTCCAGGAGAAAGTTTTTTATATTGCAGGTTCGACAGTTGTTAATGGAAAACAACCTTGACCATAGAGGAAATGAAATGAAATGAAATGAAGATATAGCATCTTTATTCATTGTTACTGTTGAGTTTTGTCTCATTTGACTGGTCTGTTCTTTTTCCTGCTGCTATTTTTAAGAATAAACACAAAGCAACTTAAAAAGCTGTCAAGGATTTCCACTGAACTGATGCATATAGATAGATAGATAGACAGATAGATGCACAAATATTGTATATGAAGTGCAGTGTGTGCGCACACTATAAACTCATGCTGCTTTTGAGACTGATTTTGGTATATTCATGGTTTTTGAATAAAACTTTTACTTTTAAAAAAAAATAAAGTTTCAATAACTATTATGTAGTTGTATATTAAATGTATTCTTAATCAAAATAATACAAAAACATATTTTAAACAAATTTCTTAACAGTAATGCACTTTTTTTTTTTTAAATTGTAATTGAAAGGCAAAGCCAAATTTTATTTATACAGCACCTTATCATACACACAGGTCTTTCAAAGTGCTTTACAGGTAGAAAAAAAAAAAACAGATAAGTTAAAAAGTAAAAAAAACCCATAAGACCAGAGAATTAACAAAACAAAACAAAGAGGGAAAAAAAGGCATAAAACCAATTAGTTAAAAGCAATAGAAAAGAGAGCAGTCTTTAATTTTAATTTTAATTTTTTTAAAAAAAATAGTTATAGTAGGGGAACATCTTATATCAAGGGGAAGCTGATTCCAGCAGTGGGCAGCATAATGACTAAAAGTCATTTCACCACATTTAGTACGAACTCTGGGCACCATTAACTGACCAGTCCCTGCCGATCTATGTGACCTACCCCGCATGTAGTCATCAAACATATCTGCAATGTATTTAGGGCCCAGACCATTCAGTGACTTATAAACAATAAGTAGGGCCTTGAAGTCGATTCTGATTTTAACTGGAAGCCAGTGCAAGATCTTGAGAATTGGAGAAATGTGCTCTCTCTTCTTAGTGTTTGTCAGTAATGTGTTTGTCAATAGTGTTTGTCAGCAGCATTTTGAATGAGCTGTAACTGCTTAATGGACTTATTAGGAAGGCCAGTAAAAAGAGATTTACAATAATCTACCCTGCAAGAAATAAACGCATGAATGATCTTTTCTAAATCTTCCTTGGACACAAAGTTTCTTATTTTAGCTATGTTTTTAAGATGCCAGAATGATGCTTTTGTTACGGCTTTAATATGGTAACTGAAGTTTATGTCCTCATCAAAGATGATACCAAGATTCCTGACGCGAGTGCTAGTTTTGAGTGCTTTAGAGTCAAGATATGCATTAAGCGCCTGCCTTCTTTCATTATTGCCAAAAATAATTATTTCAGTCTTGTCTTTGTTTAATTGAAGGAAATTTTGTAGCATCCACTTATTGACTTTCTCAAGGCAGAGACAAAGAGAGTTTACAGGACCATAGTCACTTGGTGAAAGTGCAAGATAGATCTGGGTGTCATCTGCATAGCTGTGATAAGAGACCCCACAGTCCTGCAAAATTTGANTGCAAGATAGATCTGGGTGTCATCTGCATAGCTGTGATAAGAGACCCCACAGTCCTGCAAAATTTGATGAAGAGGAAGCATGTAGAGCAGGGGTGGGCAATTAATTTTACCAAGGGGCCACATGAGAAACTGGGACTGTTGTGGTGGGCCAAACCAATAGGCTAAACCCAATTCTGCTCAATATTAATTTTATCTTTTTATAAAAAGCAGTAAATTGTATGGTTTTGATTAGCTGCTACTGGTAAGAATTAGATGTTATGATTACAAAAAATAAAAAAAGAAAAATTATGAACAATTGGAGCAGGCATAGTAAAAACAACAAATTTATATCACTATTTAATCAACATTCACAAAAACATTTGAAAATCTGCATGTTTTTGCAGCACTTCAGAGACCAGCATCAAATTAACTTTATACAAAAAATGTGTATTTTTTGTATATATTTGTTTTTAGTCTACCCAATTTTCAGTTTTTCAGTTTTTGTCTTTTGTTCAGTGAGAGAGATCCAGTCTGTGTTGGGCTTGAGCAAATGCACTGAAGTCAGGTTGAATGTCTGAGGTGGATATGCATAGGATAGCTGCCAGGTGATTGTCAGTGAGATAGGATCTGTATCTGGATTTGTTGAACTTCATCACTGAGAATGTTTGTTCACATATATAGGTAGATCCAAAGTTAACCAACATCTTCTGAGCATGCCTTCTCATGTGTGGAAAGTTCTCCTCATTGAGAGAAGAATAAAAATCCAGCAGTGATACTGACTTAAAGTAGTCTGCCAGTAGTCTATCACACTGCAGGTTAATGAGTTTGAGCTGAACATCACTGGGTGCACTATCCACACTGCAAGTGAAGGGAGAAGAAACCATGTGCATTACACTCTCAACTGTTCTGAAGTCTTCAAATCGCCTTGAAAACTCACCATGCAGTGCGTTTAACATGGATGGGTACCTGCGGAAGTGATCAGCTGATGGTGTGGCTTCTTTCAGTGTTGGTATGTGGGTGAGAATGTTGCCCTCCAATTTGCTTGAAAGAAACTGCAACTTTATCATGAAAGCCTTCACCAGGCTGTACATTTCATGTACAAATAGGCCCTTGCCTTGTAGTTTGGTATTTAGTTCATTCATTAGTGCAGTCACATCAACAGCAAATGCAAGATCTGCCATCCAGTCTGCATCAGAGAGCTCTGGGATGTCCTTGCCTTTCTTCTCACAAAAGTCTTGAATCTCTGCACTCAGATCCCACACTCTTTTAAGCACTTTGCCCAGGCTGAGCCATCTGACAGCTGCGTGGTAGCCTATGTCACCATGTTCACTATCTTGCTCCTCCAAAAGTGCAACAAACTGTCTGTGATTCAATGCTCTTGCCCTGATGAAGTTAACTATTTTAGTTACAACATCACAAACATGGTTAATTTTTAGCACTGATTTACACAAAAAACACCAATCTCTGTCCTGGGTTCATTTCAGTCACTTTATCTTGCATCTGTTTCAAAAGTCCGACATTTTTCCCTGCCAGATTTGGACAAACATCGGTTGTACCACCTGCCAGTTTGTCCCATTTCAATCCCAGCTTGTCAAAGCATGCATTTACCTCCATGAACAAATCACTCCTGGTCGTCGTCCCTTTCATTGACCGCACTGCCGCCAGCTCCTCCATAATCTTAAAGTCTTTTGTTATTCCGGGTACAAAGATGAGTAACTGGGCTCTGTCGCAGACATCACTGCTCTCGTCCAAAGCCAAGGAGAAAAAGTCAAAATTATCCACCTTGCTTTGCAGCTGAAGCTCTAGATTTCCCATGATGTCCTCGATCCTTCTCGTTACGGTTCTCCTGGAGAGAGGCACATTCTCAAATGCTTCTTTTTTCTCCGGGCATATTAGTGCCGCAGAGTCCACCAGCCACTCTTTGATAAACTCCCCATCAAAAAATGGCTTACTGTTTTTTGCGATTTTGTGGGATATCACATAGCTTGTCCTGACTGCTCCATCCCTGGATGTGTAAAGCTTTGAAAAAAGTCCTTGTTGGTCCTTCTTGCAGCTTAGCTAGCAAAGATTCAGATGTCCGTGAGCGCTCTGCATCAGTCAAGCACTCTGCATGTTTAGTCTTGTAATGGCGGTTCAAATTGTAATCCTTAAACACAGCGATCTGTACTCCACAAACTAAGCACACAGCTTTACCTTTGACTTAAGTAAATAAATACTTGGAAGTCCATGTCTTGTTAAAAACTCTACATTCCTCATCAATCTTTTTTTTAATGGTAGCTGACATTTTTAACAGCTAACTCACATCTCTCCTACAGGTCTGTTCACCAACACAGTGCAGGCGCATGAGCATGCGCACGCATTATGCAAGGATGTACATATATATATATATAAAATAGCAGTCGCCTTCAAAATAAAACCAATGCAGTTGCATTGCGTACACGATGTACACTTTTTTTTTTTTACATTTCAATCCTAATTTCCCATTGACCTCACACGGGCCAGTCAGGGACAGCCAAAGGGCCGGATGTGGCCCGGGGGCCGTACAATGCCCGGGTCTGATGTAGAGGTTGAAAAGGAGAGGTCCAAGAATTGATTGATTGATTGATTGATTGAAAGCAAGTTTTAGCATGGATGAACATCTCAACCATATGGCAGAGGTCTGTATCTTCTATATTAAAATTATATTTTGCAAATAAAAGTTGAAATATGTTATTTGAGTCACTAGTGGTGAGATTTCAGTAAAACTTTTTTTTTTCATTGTCTTTCATGGTGTGTACATCAAAGGGTTTAAGCTGCGTGAAGTCCAGTGAGACTGAGGCCCTGTCCGCACTAATATGGATATTTTACAAAACGCATATTTTTCTTTGCGTTTTGGCCTCTCATCACATGCAAACAGCGTTTTAGGCCACTAAAACAGATTTTTTTAAAACAGCTTCTAAAGTGGAGATTTCTAAAAACTCAGCTTTCTGTGTATCCGTGTGGACGTCTAAAATGGAGTGTTTGGGAAATGGTGACGTCAGAACTAAACTCGTGCATGTGAACTGTTGCTTTGTGCAATGAGCATGTCCCAAAAACAATAACACAACAACGGCGGTGACTGTGTAGTGGTTTCTTTACATTTGGTTAGCAATAGCAGTCGCAAGTTTACAAGTTAACTTGACATTGTTGCAGCACTTTACCAGCAGACAACGGAGTTTGCAACTATTGTGCCCAATATTACCGGGTCCACGGCGTCCGCTGGTTAAAGTCCGTCAGAAATGACGGTTTTGGATACACACATGCACAAATATATGATATATTACCATCTGCTGACCCGGCACGTGTTTGTAGCTGTTTGAGTATTCTTGTGTGGACAGATATTTTGTAAAATGATGCTTGTGTGGACATAATTGTTTTTTTAAACAGTGGGGGAAAATATCCGTTTAAAAACATATCCGTATTAGTGTGGACTAGGCCTGAGAGGTGTGCTGCTCTTCTCATAACAGATCTGATTAGGTGAACATGACCCTATTCAAACTAACTTGGGATTAGAAGAATTGTAGAGATGCATGAAGCTGGAAAAAGCTCTAAATGCATCTCTAAAGACCTTCATCAATCCACTCTAAGAAAGCAGCAGTCTCATGATAGGTGGTCATTGGTGAAGATCACGCCACGTTTGATGAGTAAATCAAGAAGAAATCTCTATAACTCCAAAGGGTACACCAGCATTTTTCTTGCAATTGCAAATATGGGCTTAGATTCATAAATGTTAGCGCGTGATTTACCGCATCGCTATGTGCAAATATGGCATAACCACGTTCCCTCATTCACAAAAACGCCTGTCAGCGACATATTTTAAGTCATTATTTTGGTGACTACTTTTATTTATACTTGAGTCACTATATCACAAAGTACCAATACTTTCAACTGAGTACAGTTCTGGGTACTCTACACACCTCTGGTCTTCACAATTCAAACACATATAGTAGAGGCAGCAGTAATCTAAATAGAAAAGACGGAATCAAAAGGTTCAGTTCCCAGATCAATGAGACCCTTTAGCATGGAACATAAAGCTACCTGTGTACTCCGACAACAAAACTCCAGCATCCAGAGGGCTGCAGAGGTCACGCTGAGCTCCCAGTTCTGAAGGAATAAAGAAAATCCAACTTTGGCATTGCTACAAAAAAGTGTACAGTCAATAGTACTGTAGGAGTGACTCTGTAATGTCTCCCACATGAAGACAGAGACGCTTTGTTTCATCTAAACCTGTCTAACCAAGCTTAAAAATCATATTTGGCCTGGTCTGAAAGCATCACAGTTAGAGAAAAATTAACAGAGTGATTTGGGTTTAGAAAATTGACTAATTTTATATAATGTCATTTTTGATTCAGTTTTTGTATTAAGTTTTGGATATTGTTTAAGTACTGAAATGCATCTGAAATCCCTTTTTTGTTTGCTAAATTATAGTAATATTTATCATTAACTTTACCATTTCCTTTATTGTTTAACCTTTTTTATGATACATAAGCATCATAGGGAGGTACAGTATAATGCATATGTGCAGACTAGTCTGTCATAAAAAGCAGATGGAGGTGTGGATGTATCAGCTTTTCACCATGTAAATCCATCTAACAGCAGGTAATACAGAATTTTGGATTATTGAGTTGGTAAAGGACCAGTAAAATGTTGTGGAATTTCTGATGTTATATTTTTCTATTTTTTGGACATTTTCAAGTAAAATCTCATTTGTTTCTTCAACTGGACTTTCTTATGGATTATAAGCAGAACGGGAATACTGGAATAATTTACTTGGACATGTCAAAACACGTGGATCACTAATAAAATGGCCTTAGAATTAGGATGCGATAAAAAGGCCACTACACAGAGCTCTGACTACACACGTTTATTTCATCATAAACAGACTGGAATAAAGCCAGAACAGACAAAACACAGAAAATCATAATGTAGAAAAGGCAGAAAATGAGGAAACTCTAAAATAGACAATTACAACATTTCAGCAAACTAATGTCTGAAATGCACTGAACATCACAAATTCGTACTACCAAAACCTTATTAAGGAAGTCCATTAATAGAGTGTTTCTTAATGTTTCAGAGAATTATATCTCATTTCTAAGATTAATGCATTAATTGACTATTCTTTTACATATATCCATTGCAGCATGTTTTGTCAGAGGACATCATTCCACCAGCAAATTAGTTGTGGGAGTTCATTTTTCATAGCAGGACATAACACTAATTAAAGGAAACTGAATGGTCTATTGCAGTGCTGTCAACAGCGTTTCATGCTGTAAGAAGTGAAGCTAACAGAGCCATGGCAGACATTTGTTTGATAGATACACAACAGCAGCCAGAGCACAGCGGGAGAACCAGGCTTCGCCCACAGGATTCTTCTTCCAACCAC
Source organism: Lucifuga dentata (assembly GCA_014773175.1). Taxonomy (NCBI): domain Eukaryota; kingdom Metazoa; phylum Chordata; class Actinopteri; order Ophidiiformes; family Bythitidae; genus Lucifuga; species Lucifuga dentata. The sequence continues at coordinate 7,148 of VXCM01007824.1, read as the reverse complement.
GAGGAACGCCACCAAAAAAAATAAAACCAAGAGCAGATAAAAGTTCAACAAATTTTACTGAGGTCAGACAAAATAACAGCTCAGATCAAGGCATCGAAACTTAAAGGACCAACCAGCGGTTTTGCATGTTTGAGTACAACACAGTAATGACCTACATGTTATATTTGTGAAGCAGGGTAAGTAGGAATTAGCTCAAAAGTGGGGGAACATGTTTGTTTGTTGGGGAATGCTACACTGAATTAGTTATTAATACTTGATCAATCTATTCGTCCAACAATATAAATGACACAGGTTTATTTACCAATTCTGGGAGGGAAATGTCTCTCTGTGATCAGACAGGAGAGTTTCAGAAGCGATGAGAAATAATGAACTGTTTCAAAGAGAGGTAACAAAAGTTCTGGCAACTTAGGGACTAAAGGTGTGAATATGAAACCACAACTTCACTTTAAATTTATACAAGTCTTTACTTTGTTGCTCTAAACTACCAATACAAATACAACCAATACAACCAATACAACTACCATCAAATCTAAGACAATGAATGAGACATGGTAGGAACACACACACAACATGCACACACAGTCTGATGAGTAATGGAAATTGAAATGACAGAAAATTGACAGAATGTTGGAAATCAGGACTGACTGACCTCAAAATGATGAGCAATCCAAAATAAATAGTTTGGGACGCATTTAATCTTAGGAGGAATTTGGATTTTGCTAGTCTGATTAGTTTTAAGGCACCAGGACCAGGTTAGAAGTGGTGAGGAGGCGTTATACTTAAGTGCTGTGGCCAAAGTGTTGGTATGAGTGGCCTTCTGGAAATGCCTGTTCTGTAGGGAATTGTAGTGGCGATCTGATAGAGCCAGATCGGCGGAGATGAGACGGAGTGGAATCAGACAAAATGGGACGGACAGAGTGGAGAACGCTGGACCGGTAACCAAGCAAACCCACAGATGCTCATCAGGTAATGTCTTTTAAACAGTTTGAGTGTTGCCAACCCCCAGGGGAGACTAACCAATCCTAAAGCTTCAAATTGAGTAAAGAATCACTCATCATCAACAATTAATGCAACTGACGTGCTGTAACGTGACGCATGCATGCATGACATTTGGTCAAATGGGAGCTTATTTTTGAGCTGGTGGACAAAGTGGACATGCCAATTTAAATGTATTTGTTTTTGATTTTGATTGTGGTTTGATTTTGTGTGTTTTATGTTCATCTTTCTGGCTTTTGCACCTGTGGTCAAATGAATTTCCGTTTTGGATAATAAAGTTAAACTGAAGTGAACCTGAGCCGGTAGCTGAGCCGTTGTCTTTGTATGTTCTTCATCTTAAGCTGGTTTCACATGCTAAGTGTTGAGCGCTGAGCTGGGCGTTACGTTACTGTGTATTGGGAGCTGAGCGGTAACTCCTAACATCGCGGCACGCCACGTTGAATGACACACATTGCTCAGATTCTCCATTTTGACACTGCGCTCAAAATTCAACCAAATTCAACTTTGACCCCTTTGCTGCTGACCTTTCCAACGCGGAGCCAATGAGAGAGCAGCTGCAAACAGAAGCAACACAACAATGGCAGAGTTTAATCTCTCACTAGATTAAATACTGCGTTTGCACATTGACTCAACCAGGTTTCAGGCACCCACATTCAACGTTTTTTTGCTTTTCTTCTTTGAATGAGAAGAAGAGCCAGAGCCTTCTTTGTTGTGACGTCCACGGTAAAAAGTGATAACCATCAACAAGCACTTTCCATCAGCGCTTAAGCGTTGAGAGTCAGCCACTCCGCTCATGTGCAAGCAGAGGTGCTGGACGCCGAGCTCAGCGAAACGCTTAACGCTTATCATGTGAAAGCAGCCTTATACTTTCACTCGAAAATGCCTTAAATACTTAAAATAACAGCATTTGTGACTGTTTACTGTGTTGCTAATAGTTGGTCATACATTTGTTGCGACTTCTGTTGACCTGGAAGAGAGTAGACAGATGTGTACATCTGTGTTTCCATCCAACTTATTTGCATATTTAATGCACATTTCTAATAATTCAATTAAAGGAAATGTGAATTGATGCGCGTTTCCATCAACTCCATTATGTGGAGGTGATTTAATTCTACATAAACTAAAGTCCACAGCAAAACACGGCATGGAGAGTTTAAATGAAAGGCTTGGTGTGGAAGAATACTTATTACAGCCCGTAAGTAGTTATACACACCTTATTAATGCCTGAGAGTGCGTCACCACGGCGATCTACATATAAACTCGCCAAGTGTGCTGAGTACTGTTTGCTGGGTGAAACTTTCAGTGTGGGTTAAACAATCGTTTATGCGGTGTGTCAAGTTATTTGTGAAAAATATGTTTTTTGGGTATAACGAATAACAGATCCATCGTTCTGCAGGTGCACTTGTTAATGAGTCCTGCTCTTCTGACGTGTGTGTGCGTGTTCACCCGGCAGTGCACACCACGTCCTCATCAAATGCAAATAAACTGTTTCCATCCACTTTACTCACAGTTCGTCTTATGCGAATCATCAGTTAATCCACCTCTGCCAACGCATACATTTTTAATGTGCATTTTGGAGTTTATGCAAATTAACAGTGTTTCCATCCAGGCTTTCTTATGCACATATTCAAAATTCGCATAAAAATAGTTGGATTGGAAACGCACTTTGTGACATGCCTTCTTACCTGCCAGGGAGGACTACTGGTTGGACATGACAATGCCACCCAGGTCCCTGGCTGGGATCTGGGTGGGATGCATGCACCCAAAACAAACAAGTAGGAGTCATTTGTACAGTGACCACAGCTTATCTGCAGGTCACAGAGCAGCTGCACTGGAGTCGTTGCACTTTATCTTCTCTTCTTCATGTGACAGCAAGGAATTTCCCTGGTTGTGCATGGTGCCTGGGAGGTTTGCTCAATACACCCATATTCCACCCAGGTCCTTAACTCCTCCATGCAAGCATCTCAACATACGAATGCTGGTTTGACACATGGTTGAAGGGCACCTTAGCACAGGTAATAAGGAAGCACTGATCAGTCACTGGCCTGGGAATTAAAGCAGCAACCCTCCAATCATAAGTTAAATCCATAACCTTGAGCGCCACTGTCAGCCCGTCCAGTTAAATTCAATCATGCACAGGTAGCAGAACAGATAAATGCCATCACTCACTTATGCACACATTCCATGCCTGAAATCTGTCCAGGTTTTCACCACACGCATCTGTTACCTGCTTCATATGTAAAAAATCTACATATACTGGACTGCAAAGCTTAATCAGAATAACCTGAAGATCTGCAATGCAAATATCAAGACAGGCAACATTCATTCACGATGTGTCAATGTGTGAACAACAATCAAAAAGATATCTGCCATTCAAGTCTGTCCAGACTAACCAAACAACAAGCCAGATAAAGACGCATCGCCATTTTGTCATCAGTGATGCCTTAGTGCATTGTGACCGCCACTCTGCAACCAGGAAAACCACAGAATTAGTAAAGAGAGAGAGAGAGAGAGAGCCACAGTGGGCCATTTTGCAATTATTAAAACCATGGAAACACACTTGAAAGCTATAAGCGTGTTGCTGTTTGAGCAGAGCTTGCTGTGTTTTGAGGTAAGTCGTTGCCCTGGTGATGTGGGAGGGGCACCGTCCTAGCAACACAACTAGCAACCATAAAGAAACAAAGCTATCTATAATGAAGGCCCTCCCCATTCCCCACAACATTAAACATTTGCAGGTTTGTGATGATCTTTAAACAACATAAATTTGCACATTAAAGTTCATCTGGTATATTGAAATAATAATTGCACAGAGTATTGTTTGGTTTGATTTTATTGAGTATTTTCCTGGTTGTTTTACCTTGCTGAAGCTGTGGCAGCCACTTAGCCTGCATTTGACTGAAGTGCAGCCTAATGAAGGAAATGTTTGTTAGTTGGTGTTGTGGAATATAAAATGGTTTTATAGATTCTAGGGTAAAATGTCAACAGTTACAAAGTGCAGGTTCAGATATGTGTAGTAGTTAAGTGCAAAAGGGTTAAAGTGTTGGTACATACTCACCTCGTCTTCCATCTGCTGCAGGGTGTTCAGGTGAAAAGTAGTCCCGGGAACCTGAACACCTTTTTAAAAACAGTGTGACTGGGANTGGGGTACTTGCCAGACAATCTAACATGTCATCTGCTGTGATAATTTGCTGTGTTGATTCTTAGCAAATTATGTGTATTTTGTATATTTTATATTTAGAAGTTATTTGGGAATAGATTTATTCTTTTCTTTGCAAAGCATATAAATCATACTACTGGAAAGGTGAATTAAAAAATTAAAAATGTTTTTCCTACCTTCCAGACCTCCATTGGTTTCAGTTCATTCTGCTATTAAAATCAACTTGTTGATACTGTAAACGTTCTTGGGATAGGTAATCCATCATCACCAACAAGACGTGTATTCAGGTTTTTTTAGAAGTTATGTAATTTTAGCATTTAAGTTCAATAAAAAGCGTGGAGTGAATGTATGCCTCCACCTGGAAATATAGTCCCAAAAGAAGATCTGCATTTATGGAAAAATTTAAAGGACCGTGACTTCATAAGGCTGTGTAACTATTAGCAGGAGAAACATGGATTTTTAAGGTGGGTGTATCGCTTGAATATTTGATTTTGAAAGATTAAGAGATTTTGCAAAATATCAGGAAAGCTGAAATACAGTTTTATCCTTTGGGAAATGATTGTCAGTAACATAACATATGAAAATTGATTAGACTCGAACGTGCAAAACGGTGGTATGGTCCTTTAAGTGTTCATGAGTCTGACGCACACTGTAAATCTTGCACATTCCATACTTGTACAAAGCCCTGAAATTCCCTGACAGGATTGAAATATTCTCCAAAAATCAATCACTGAATCCAATTTTGTCCAAAGAATCAAAAAGCTCTGATGTTGCTGTTATAATGACTCTGATCCTCAACGTCACTCTGAGCGGTTATAAAACATCAAAACTGCTCTGCAGGAGAGGAACTTTCTGTGTGTCTGTGTGTGTATTTCTGGGACTTACCAGCTTTCCCTGAGGATATGTGGGTGTTTGCAAGCTTTGCCTTCGTTTACCTGGTTTTTTGTTCCCGCCTGTCACGCCATCGCCTCCCTGTGGGCTCATAATGAGGCGCTGCTGTTGGCTTCTTTCTCAACATGGAGAATATCACTGTGTGTTAGGGCGTGCCTTCCTTCATTGTGTGGACTTGCTTCCAGTTAACAAATTTATGTTTTTTATTCTTGTCCAATTATAACTGTTGCGTTTAGTTAAATTCAGACATTACCTTTATCCAGCTGTCATTGAAAGTAATTATAAAGCAGCGCCAGACTTACCATGTCATAAGGGTAGATATCATCCCTGCAACCATGTTCCGTCATTCATAAATGTCTGGCCTCTTTTATTGCTTTTGTTAGAGAGACGTTACTGTATTTGATGTAAAAGGCCACTCAGGTCAGTCAGCTTATTTAAATGATAAAAACATTTCACAGGTTCTTCCTGTGTGTTGGGGTGTGTGGATACATTTTACTTCACAGCCCTTTTTTCTTCATTCTCTAAAGGTGTTCTTCCTTTTGATACTGTATCGATGGTTTTTGCTGTATTTTCTCAGACATTTTTCTCAGTTGCCACATTGATGCCAGACAGTTTGGAGTTATTTGTCCGTACCTCCTCTCTGAAAATGTGGAGCTCTAAATCAGAGAATTTAGGGTTCCTTTGTTCAGTTTGCCTTGACAACAGAGGAAGCAGTAATTTAGTATTTAATTTAAATATGTTGCATCTCATTAACATGCATATTTTCATTGGCTTTTACTGGGAAACACCTCATAACTTGTCAGGACTGGGATACCAGTATGCAACAGAATCTTTAAGCTTCAGTTATGGTGCTAATTTAGCACGGTGCTGTTAGCATGAATTTCTAATGAATCGCCTACATTTTTTAGAATATCTGTGCAGAAGAAAAAATGCTAAAAAGCACTCAAAGGGCACATATCTCCATCCAGGGTTTTTAATAACAGACATTTTCTGCATCTGGACCCAGAAATCTGCATCAGCATGCACACAGTGACTGACAGTCATGCCAACTGGCTCGTGAAGTCTGTGACTTTTAGGCCTAGTCCACACTAATACAGATATTTTTTTAAATGGATATTTTTCCCCACCATTTAAAAAAAAAAAAAAGAGCCTGCACAAGCATCGTTTTACAAAATATCTCTGTCCACAGAACGCTCAAATGGTTACAAACGCATGCCAGGCCAGCAGGTGGTGATAAAGTCTGAATCAACAACAGGTCAAATAACACAGAACGTTCTGAGCATGCGTACTTAACGTGTTTCTGTTGGCGGTAATAACTGAAGAACAAAAACAGTTGGAGGTAGTTGCATCAAATGTTCATTTTAATTTATTTATTGTGCTGTGGCGAAACCAAAATCTAAATGCTTGTAAAGTGGTGCAGCACCGCCAAGTTAACTTGTAAAGTTGCGACTGCTGTTGCTAACCAAACGTAAAGAAACCGGTACACAGTTGCCGCCATTGTTGTGTTATTGTTTCTGGCGCACGCACGCTCGTCGCACAAAGCAACAGTTCACATGCACGAGTTTAGTTCTGACATCTTCGTTTTCCAACTCTCTGTTTTAGACGTCCACACGGATACACAGAAAGCGGAGGTTTTAGAAACCTCCGCTTTAGAAGCCGTTTTAAAATATCTCCGTTTTAGTGGCCTAAAATGCTGTTTGCGTGTGAATGAGAAGCCAAAACGCAGAGAATGTGCATTTTGTAAAATATCCATATTAATGTGGACAGGGCCTCAGAGATCACATGCCTGAAACCTTTTTGGGATTATTAGAGTTTTGTGCAAGGATGAATTGTGAAAAATCTAGTCAGACTCATGAGCCTTATGAGTTAAATTTATCATTTATCATTCTCAACAGACGTGATGATGGCGGCGCCCCGTTTGGCTGCGGCAGCACTGGCTCTCAGTAGTGTTAAATTTGCTACAACCCGGCCTTATAACTTGCAACGAGTTGAAGGCAATCTAACGTATGATCGTAAGTCCTTACTGGAATTACAGCAGTCAAGCAGTACAGATTATGTAGATGTGGCATTGGAGGAACGCCTGCATTATCTTGGACTGCTGCGC